>APFE031096230.1:527-44318 GCA_000404065.3 Pinus taeda
TGAAATGTTTCTTTGCATAGTTGATGTACATGGTTTACTTCCCAAATAAAGCTGTTGTTCATTCATGTTGTTGATGGTTAGACTAGATTAGCTCAAGATTTGATCATTTGCAAGACTTTGTTGATTTGGTCAAAGTACACTGTGCAGGGCATCTCCTCCGCTCTTTCATCCACCCAAAGCATCATCTGAGCCACCTGTTCTGTCTCCTAGCTGAGTTCCTCATCTCCCATCTGCCCTTTTGTCCACGTAACCCTACCTTCTTGCTCAATCATTGCCTTAGCCTTCTTCACACCAAGTCAGCCTTCTACACCTCCTCACCACTCCATCCACCAGTCCTTAGGCTTCTTTAGACCCCTATCCTACCTCCAAATCCATCCATGCACCTTCCCTCACTAATCCATCCTCTAGAAACCAATTATCAAACATCATGTAGAAATTTCTGAACATCCTATAGAAATTCCTGAACATCCTGTAGAACCCCTACAGACTTCCTGTAGAAGCTCACAAATGAGGTTTCTTGATAGCCAATTTTTTTGAAACTCTCTGGAAGAGTGTTAGGGACTCCTTAGACCCTCTCTGAACCTTTCCAACCTTTTCCAAGCATTTCTCCTCCTTGATCCACCTCTGCACAGTAAAGCACAACTCAAGCACATGCATGAGAAAATTGACAACTTAATAAAAAATACAAAAAGATGTTTTATTAGGACAAAGGTAGTATAAACACATGTATTTCACCTTCATAAAAGTAATGGCATCTCTTTCAGTAGTTTGCACTCTCATCTTTGCATCAGTAGGACTAGCTGGTAGAATTATGGTTTGCTAGGGTTTGCACTTTCCTTCAGTTTTTTAATCTCTTTTCGCAAGTAGATTAGCTTCCTTTGAGATAGCTTTCATCCATCAATTAGAAAGCTTCTTCTAAGAGCTCATAGAAGTTTGCTAAATCCCCTAGCGGACTTGTGCCAGCTGAGCAAGTGACAGCTGAGGCAGAAGCTAGTACTTGAACATACAGCACCGTCGCTTCCAAGTTTGTTAAGAACGATTGGGTTGATAAAAGTAAAGAAGGGAGTCCCAGGAGTTGCAACATTATTGCTGCAATACTGGAGCTCACCAACTGCCTTAAGAGATAAAACCTTCTCCCATGAGAAGAGGAACCATCTCCCATCCATTCATGCTAGATAAACCTACCTTTTTCCCAAGCACAAGCTAGTGTTAATATTGGTATGCTAGTGCTAATTAAGTTTGGAGTAATCAGCAAGTTATTCATAGTTGTAGCTCTCTAGTTGTGTGTGAGGGAGAAGTGTGAATTTGGTTTAGTGTGAAGACTAAAGGGAAGAGCCTTAAAACTATCATTGTTGAGGCCACCATGTAATGCTAACAGAACTGTGTGGGAACCAGGTTTTGTCGGAGGAGAACAACAACGTCAAGACAATGGTTGTAATCTCTTCTTAATTTAATATATATGAAACTATTGATCGATTTTCTACATAATGTTTCATATCACATGTTTATGGCTTAATGATTCTTGACTTGTTAAGTAGGTTGAATTACAATTTGTCTATTATCATGGTTGTTGTTTGCAGTTGTTTACTCATTTTAGGTGTTCGAATAAGGAAACGAGAGATAGCTGGAGCAAGCAAGCAAGGTCATCAACACACAAGATAAGCATACTAAGAGGTAGGCCCTCTTAATGGTTTCTAACCTAAGGAAATATTTCATAGAATGTCTTGTTTATGGCTAGACCCGCTATCAGGTTAGAGGAATTGTTTGCGTCCACACTTACAATTTTACTTCACCACAATAGGGATTGCTTTCATCCACAATCTCTATTACTTCAAAATCTGCCAGTGCACTCATGCCTTCGATGTCAACTGTTACCCCCTATAACCTTCTCCTTGGGGTGATTGTCTGTTGATTCACCATCCTTAGCTGGATCAGAGACCAATGGATCCCAGGTCTCCCCATTCTTTCCCATGTTTGTTTCAGAAAAACATTCATGTCAAGCCCGAGATCCAAGATAACTTGGTCCATTTCGTATTCCCCTATATGTGTGGTGAGTGTCATCTCATTTCCAGTCCTTGCCTTATGCTTACCAAGCTTTTTGACTATGCGCGGTTTTCCAGTAGCACTGTCCTTGCCAGCGCACCAATTGATCAGTTCCTGCAGTCCCTTCATAACCTTACTATTGTGGAGAAGTTTCATGCATGCCTCCAAGAATGTGGTAATCATGGATGGGTCCATTTCTACAACCGGTTTCTCTTGACTTCCTGAGGTAGAGGCCTTAGAAATTTTTTTCTTTACTTCCATAAATATTTATTTTTCACATTCTAGATCAAACTCGGTCTCCTTTTCCGGTGCTTTGCGGACCCTCTCACCCTCTGCAAGCTGCTTCTCCTTATCCTCACTAGTCGTCGTTCCACTATGTAGCATAAAGTTTACCTTAGGGTATTCCTTGCGAGGCTCAGCCCTCATCATCTTTAGGTTTTGAGTCGGCTATGGAGGCTGCACTCCCTTTTTGCGAATCTTAGCCAATAATATATGGCAATCCTCAGTCGCATGGCCAAACTGAGTACAATAGTGGGATGACAGTCGTGTCAGATTCAGGTAGTCTCTTGCATAGTGTCTTGTTCCTCCACAATTGTAACAGATATACTGCCCTCGACTTTTATTAGGCCCTCCTCCACCCCGGCCTCGGCTGCATCGCTGATACTCACCTCGCACTCCCCCAGTGCCTTGGTCTGGAGGCCACATTTCTGCCTGCACCCTGTATGCAAGTGTCCTGTCCATCCTTAATTCGCAACTACTGCAATTGCGCTTGTCATGACCTGCTAATTGACATAAATTGCAGAAAAGTTGTTGTGGTGTCTGTACGAATTTCTGTAGCAAATGGAAATTTTCAGTCGCATGTTTCCTAGCTACCTAGCATATAGCACACCATAGTGTGAGCCATGTACTTGGCCTTGCTACATCCTCTGGCCTTAGAGACATTGGCCCCTTTGCTACAACATAATTTGCAAAGACTGGATAATGATCCTTATCATGCCCCTGACCTTTACATTTCAAGAACCAGACTTATTCGCGCGCCTCTGGCCGAGCTATTCTGTCTTTCTTCAGGCTTTGCATTTCGAGGCAAAGGTTCTGCAACTGCACGTGAATCTATTGAACCCGAAAATTAGCATCCTACATTGGTGGCTCATGTACTCTCATCGCAATTTCCATAGCTTCCACCTAGGTCCCAATCTTCTTTTGTGATAGTGCAACCCTCAAGTGAGGTGGGAGCGAGGCCACAAACGATTGGCAATGTTGCCCATCAGTTAGGTTCATGTTGGCTTCACGTATTGTGCACTTCAATCTTTGATCGAAATCCCAAGGTGTCTCGCTAGGCTTCATCATTATCTCCTTGAATCTCACAATGGATTGTGCTTGAGACTTAGGTCTACTGAATTCCCTATTCAACATAGTCTGGATATCTGCCAACACAGACATCGGGTTATAAGTACTGTAATAATGTACCATGTTAGTGAATGGTCTTGCAAAGAACTAACCAATGTTACTTTCTTCATTTGATCATTCGTGATACCTTGAGCTTTCCATACAGCCTTCGCGACGAACCAAAACTGGTATGGATGTTCATTTCCTACGCCCTTGAATACATGTAGCTTTACAGAGTTCGCCATGTTGAATAATGGTGGCAATAGGGTATGTGGTGGAGGTGGTGTGGATGGATGGGATGAGGATGGAGGCAGTGTAGGTATTCATGGGAAGCCTTTTGTTATAAACTGAATATCACTCAGCGAAGAAGCCTGTGCTACTCCTTCATCGTCACTCAAAGGAGGCTCAATCAATGGGCTATACTCAGGGCCTTTTCTTCCTCCGTCCTTGAAAGACCCTCCATTTCGCATAGCTCCAAACATCAAGGTAACTGCATGACCTACTTTTCACATAAGAGCATCTTAATCCAAGTATTTAGTGATTTCAAATACTTACCTCGTGGCCCCTTGAAGAAGCGACACTTTGCTTCGCTGTAGCTGACCAACGTATCAACTGTGAACTCTATCAAAAACCCTCCTATGATTTGGTCAAGCCAATGATTGATAGCACACATGATCTTATCTTCAGAGGCTTCCAATTTCCTTACTAACTCTGGGGTCCAGACAATTGGACAGTCAAGCCTCCACCTTCCCTGGCTGTCTGCCAACTTCGCGATCCACTCGTATAATTCAATTGGGAAAGAACAAAATAAGATTTCATGAATTTTTGTGTACAAATATCTGTCTAACCACTGTTCCTTTGTCAATCAAGGATTCCTATTTTCTTGCATTGCGAATTCGTGGATCTTTCTATCCAACCAGTCTTTACTCCTTCTTAGTTGGATTCCAATTATGTGACATCACACATCTCGTTATGCAGATTCCAGTCCCGGCAACAGAACCATTTGTTGGCTTGGTGGGCCCTAACCCAGGTTCAATGTTTAGTCAGCCAAGCAAATCCCTACATTACTATCCCTTTCGGCATCAATCCGCGGAGTGCAGACTGAAGTCTTAGCCGAAGCAGTATGGGGGGATGCAGGAACCAAGTTTCCACACCCCAAGATGGTTGTGATGTTGGTTTTATACCTTAACCCTGCTTTCATGCAGATCGATAAGCCTTTAGGGCTTATCGATGTTCTTCTCTATTAGTCTTTTAGAACCTCCGCGAAGGTATGTGATCATCCTTCCCGTAATCCTAACAAGCGATCTCAGCACTTACACGCCTTTGTAACTAATTTGTTGTATAGTTATTTGAATTATATTAAGTGTTTTCCAATTCTATCATGAAATTTATATTATCTTTCCGTAAACATATATCTCTACTTGCGTTCATATAACAAAGGAAAACATATAGATTCGGGCATCAATTTAGCAATAAAACATAAACTGAGTGCTTAACATAACATAATCGCATGCAATTGACAGAAGTAAAATACACAACAATTTCAGAATACTCTTCTTTATTGATGATCTATATGTTTAGTACAGACTCTGACTACCCTGTGTACATAGCTGCAGGGGTCCGTGCACTCAGCTGCGGACTTCTACCCTAGGCCTTTATGCACTCAACTACAAAACCTTCTTCCAATGCTAAGATTCTTGCTCTTAGCTCCTTTACAAACTCATCAATGATTCCACTTAACTGAAGTAACTCTTTAAACTCCTCTTAGACCTCCTTTTTATACAATCCCATGGTTCGCAGACCAAGGGAGGATCTCATCAAGCTGGCACAACCTATCTAGACTAAGGTCGGAAACCCTTTTTGACTCTTGATATCTTCACACTCCGCGACCACCAAATGCAGAGACTTTACATTTCTTTATTCAAAATTCGGGCCTTCCACCCAAAAACTTGGGTTTTTAACCCCAAAATTGACCCCACAGGACTCGTTCCCAACAGATTAGATGTTGGGTCTTCCTTCTACTAAGCATGGCAATGAATGTGTTTTTGTAGTCGTCGATAGATTTTCGAAGATGGCCATTATGGCGGCCCGTAAGAAGAATATCATAGTAGAAGGCACTGCTAAACTCTCCTTCAAACGAGTGTGGGTTCACTTTTTGATCCCACAGTCTATCATCTCAGATCGGGACAACAGGTTCCTCAGTAAATTTTGGTCTAGTCTCTGGTTCGTGCTGGACACCAAGCTCGCTAAGTCCACAACTTTCCATCCTTAAACTGATGGTCAGACAAAGGTAATCAATAGGATGATCGTACACATTCTGCGCATGTACAACTCAAAGCATCCATGTACAAGGGATGAGAGCCTCCCATATGTCTAGCACAACTATAACCAGGCTCTCCACAGTTCGACTATCCACAACCCTTTTCAGGTGAGCTTGGGATTCCAGCCAATATGTTCCATTGGTGTGGCCATACCATTTGCAGCTACTCAGACAGATTCAACTCATTTCCAATCTGAAGCCGATAAGGCAAGCAAAATCATTGAGAACATCCAACATATCCGCCAGCAGGTCCACGACATTATGGAGATCAAATTCCAAATATAAGCAGCGGCATGATCAACATCGGGTGCCATACAAGTTTCAGGTGGGCGACAAATTTTGGTTGCATTTGCAGAAGGAATGCCTTATCGGAGCCTATCAGAAACTTAGACCACTCTGATATGGTCCTTACACCATTACCAATGATATGGGAGACAATGTATTTGAGCTCAGCATTCCACCATTCCTTGGCCTGCACCCAATGTTCAATGTGGATCGCCTTCAACCATACTTCCCACTGTTGCTAGACACATCAAACATTGCAGAACAACTCACACCTATAGATTTAAATCCAGATTGCATGGAACAAGCCACAACTGATCAGATAAGGTACATGCAGATCAAGAACACTCAACAACAAAGGATCCAACTATATCGAGTTGTCAAAGCAGGCCAGAGGGGAATTTGTAGACCCTTTTTGTAGATCCCCTTCACCAAGTGTTATTAATAAAGATTTTTCATTTTAAAAGTCTTTCCATATGGGGTTATTACATTGGATATCTATTTTTGTTACTATTTTGGATCACATATCTCTTTTTATTACAGTGTTTTCTCGTTTTATTATTGCAAGTTTGAAGCATAAGCAACCACATCTTGTTGTTAAGGTCACTTGTCACCAGTTGCTTAAGTATAGCATTTTTGGGACACATGCTAACAATTTTCATACTAACATTAAGAGGCATGATATACTTAATTAATTTGATTGAAATAAAAAATAAAAAATTAGTAATTAGAAGCTATAAATGAAGCATCATGAGTTGTTAAAATGGAAGCACAATGTGGCTCTAAAATGGAAGTAAAAGTCAACATTAAATTGGAAGCCATACTTGGAGCTCCTGCTAGCTCTAAATAGAAACCTGAATTGGTTGCTTAATAGGAAGCAAAATTGGAGGCTAATTAAGAAGAAAATCCCAACACTAAAAGGAAGCAAACCTAGTAGTTAAACATGAAGCAAAGCTTGTAACTAAAAGAAAGAAAACCATGAGGCTAGCAAGGAATAAATTATGGAAGAATAAAAGGAAGAAAAAATGGAATCCAAACAAGAAGCACACTAGAAGTAATCTTGGAAGCAAAAAAAAAGCAATTTAGGTAGCAAAGAAAGAAGTAATAATGGAAGCAATATTAGTATCCGAACTTGGTGTTACGTGAGAAGAGAAAACATAATCAATTCATATATAATAATAATGGTAGCAATATTAGAAGAAACAAAAGACATTATAATGGAAGCCATATTAGAAGTTAAAGAATATGCCATAATGGAGGTATATCTAGATGCAACAAGAGGTGCCATATTGGAAGCAAAACTTGAAGCAATAAATGATGTTATAATGGAATCATAACTTGGATTAGGAAGCCAAAAAAGAAGTTATTTTCAATGTCATACTAGAAGCAAAATAGGAAGCACAACTGGGAGAAAAACTAGAAGTACAAATGGACACAACAATGGAAGCAAGAATGGAAGAAATAGTCAGCACTATTTCCGGTACCCATGTCAAAATGCATTGTAATGTCGGGTTTTGTGCCGCCAATTGAACCTAATTCATAGGCTCAAATACACTGTTTTTCGATGCTATTTCTAGCTCTAATGGCATGTTTTGTTGTAGATAAGTGATCCAGATTTAAACAGGAATGCAACAAATTATAGATATAACCATACTTATAGAGATGCAACAGAAATAATACTTCATTTCATTACTATAAAATACTGAAATATGCTTACAAACAGAAATGGAAATAAACTAGCTAGGGTGATGGTAGCTTATCTTTGAGAAGAGATGTGGTGGCTACATGTCTCTGAACTGTGTTACAATGAGGCTGGAAGGCCTATTTATTGTTGAGAAAAAATGGAAAACCCTAAACATCCAAAAACCTAACCCTAGAAGATGAAACACCAAACTGTGGGCCCTGTTTGGGTAAATTGGTACATCAAATTCTCGAGGTCGTAACTTTGGCATATCATCACCGCTTGACGTGCACAATATCTCTTTAGAAATATCTATCCAAGAACTACAACTTTGGGACGAGAAACATCGGTCCATGGACCCATGTTGCTTCCATTTTTCCCAAACAATGTCATTTAAGGCCTCAAAACGGCTCCAAAAGTTTAGGACCCAAAAAATTGCTAAAAATAGTAAACTGTGCTACAATTAAGGAAACTAAAAAGCTGAAAGAAAAAATGGTGGGGGTCCAAGTGGACTTGGAGGGTGGCCACCAATATCCACCCGGATCATTCCTCCCCCCTTAGGAAGCAATGGTCCCCATTTCGTTGAGTTCCTCCATGAGATGAGGAAACTTCTGCTGAACTTGGTCCCTGGTGAGCCACTTGCCTTGGTGAAGGAGTTGGCCTACTTTGACAACACGATACAATTGGATATTCTACTGGTGAGTGTGCTTGATCTATGTTTCCATGATATGATCAATTGCAACTTGTTCCATGCAATCTTGATTTAATTATGTGGGTGTAAGCTGTTTTGCAATGTCGGATGTGTCTAGTAATGGTGAAAAGTATGGCAGAAGGCGATCCATATTGAACACAGGGTGCAGGCCGAGGAATGGGGGAATGTTGAGCTCAAATGCATTGTCTCCCACAACCTTGGTAATGGTGTAAGGACCATATCGAAGTGGTCTAAGTTTCCAATACGCTTTGGTAAGGTGTTCCTTTTGCAAATGCAACAAGACTTTGTTTCCCAATTGAAACTTGTGTGGCACCCGATGTTGATCATGTCGTTGCTTGTACTTGGAATTTGATTTCTCCAGAATGTCATGGACTTGCTAGTGAATATGTTGGATGTGTTTAATGAAGTTGTTTTCCTTATCTGTTTCGAACTAGAATGAGTCGAATTTGCATGAGTAGCTTCAAATGACATGGCCACATCAATGGGACATAGTGGCTTTTGTAGAGATGTGGCCAATCAAAAGTCTCATGCCCACAATATTTGAGCATGGTGGTTAACGCCATGATCAGTGGTCGAATGAGGCAATCTGTAACATTATTGGTGTTTCCCTTCTTATAATTGATATTCAAATGGATCTGTTGCAGGTATGTGGACCACTTTTGATGGAAATCATTCTGCAATTTCCCTTGGGTTTGTATGAACTACAGGGGTCAGTGGTCTGTGTGGATGACCATTTCCTTCCCGAAAATGTAATGCTTCCATTGTCGATAGGCCTACACAATGGAATGCATCTCTTTGTCATAAGTGAGATACTTACAGACTGTGTCTGAAAGCGTCTCACTATGATATGCCACTAGATGCCCGTGTTGAGTAAGGACTGCCCCAATACAATAGTTAGAGGCATCTATCTCGACCTCAAATGGTTGTTCCAAGTCTAGTAATGTGAGCACTGGTGCTGAGAAGAGGCAATATTTCAACTCTATGAATGCTTTCTGTTGAGATTCAGACCAAAATAATTTTTCTTTTTCTCCTCCCTTGGTGACTTGACTCAAGGGCCAAGTGATATGAGAAAATCCCAACACGAACCTATGGTAGAAGTTGGAAAGACCTACAAAGTTACAGAGCTTTGTCAGAGTGGTTGGATATGGCCAATCCTGAATGACTTGGATCTTCACTGGATCCACTTGCACCCCCTGTTCATCAATAATGTATCTCAGATACTGAACCTGGGTCATGCCAAAAGTGCATTTCTCCAAATTGGCACATAACTTGTGTTGCTGTAGTGTTTGGAGAACCTTTCAGATGTGGTGGGTACTCTTCCCAACTTTGGTTGAAGATTATGATGCCATACAAATATACCACTACAAATGAGTTGGTGAATGGCTGCAAGATGTCATCCATTAGCCTCATGAAGGTTGCAGGAGCATTCATCAATCTGAAAGGCATAACCAACCATTCGAAAATGCCTTCCTTGGCATTGAAGGTAGTCTTCCACACATCAAAGGGTTCGATTGGTACCTGGTGATATCCTGACTTCAAATCAACCTTGCTGAAATATTTCCCCCCTTCAGTTGGTCTAGGAGGTCATCGATCTATGGGATCGGGTACCTATTATAGACAATGATCTTGTTCAGCACCCAATAGTCAACACAGAGTCTCCAAGTCCCACCCTTCTTCTGTACCAACACGATCGGGCTCCCATAGGGTGTTGAACTCGGACGAATGTGACTTTTCTGCAGCAACTCTTGAATCTACCTCTTGATTTCATCGTTCTCCAGAATGGAGCACTGATAGATTGGTCCATTTGGTAGCAGCACACCTGGGGTCAAATTGATGGAGTTCTTGTCCTGACAGTGTAGAGGAATCCCTACGAGGGAGGTGAGGATGTCCTCGTACTCCTCCACGACCTTGTCCATCTATAGTTGTCGTGTGGAGGGCCCTTGCTTGGAGGTCATGGCCACCATATTCTTCTTTCCTTGAGGGTGTATCATCAGGAATCTGGTTTTGGAAATGAGCTTACTACATTGTTTTGCAATAACCAAAGAGATGACAGTATGCGGTGCTACCTCGGGTATCCTGTACAACTTATTTCCTAAAGTAACAATAACAACACAGGGCCTTGATTCATACATAGCATGTCACTTCCACAAGTATGGTTGTCCTAATAATACATCGCAAACTTCAAGGGGAGCCATGTCACACAATACCTCATCTGTGAAGGGATTAATGTTGTATGGAAGGTGACACTGCTGGCTCACGCGAAGATCTCGTCCTTGGTGAAGCCACCTGATGGTGTATAGTTGTGAATATTTTGTGGTCGGTAAGCCTAGCCACTTCATGAACTCTGCTAAAATGAGGTTCTTTTGGCTCCTGCTGTCGATAATGAACTGTAGCAGGAAGCCCTTTACCCACATCTGGTAGTGGAAGAGACACTCTTCCTCCTCTGGATCCTCGGGTTCCTCCTTTTGTATCTTCATGGTGGCAACGGTGGCGTTGGGCTCCACATTGATAATCTACTTCCCTTTTTCATTCCCCTTGTCAGGTTCTGACTCAAAGTTAGAACATGCATCTGATTCTGAAACCTTTAGCTCGGCCACCAGTGACTGCTTGGCTCGACACTCACTTGTGTTGTGAGTGGAGCTCTTATAGAACTCACACCACTTTCCCATGTCCTTTTTCAGCTTGCAGCTTTCATGGGTTGTCTTGGGCCACCCTGCCTTGGCTTTGTCCTTTGTTCTATGGGTTGGGAGCACCTCTCCCTTGCTTTGGATTCATAGATCCAAAGTCTCGCTTCTTCTATTTAAACTTTTGCTTGATATTGATGGCATATCGGTATGCCTTGTGGAGCAAGGAGATGTTCAGGAATCCTATTTATTCTTGGATGTACCTATGCAGGTAGCTGTGGTATTTGAGTACCAAATGCTACTCTGAATCCTTGATACCCAACTTCATGTGAATGGTATGGAAAATATTGGTAAGCTCTGGCACATCTTGGTCCCTTCATTGCTGCAGTGTGGTCCACGTTATGTATTGATCCTCATAGCTTCAGACAGGGTAGTACTACTCCTTGATGGCAGTCTAGAATGAATTCCAAGTGGGTGAGGCTAAAAACAGTGAGGTCGTGCTTTCATTCTTTTGCTTGCAGTAAGTTTCCCACCATTCCATGATGTGGGGGGTGGCTTTGAGAAGATTGAAAGTAATCTTTCCTCGGCCAAAAAAATCTTGAACAAAAAAATACCCTTCTAGCAGATTTAACCATTTATCTATGGCGTCTACATCTATCTAAACCTCAAATATGGGAATGTCAAAGTTAACTTGTACCTTAAAGGGTGTAGCGCTTCTAGAGTAGCTGCTAGAAGTAGATGTGTCACCCTTGGGTAGCTGCTGAAGGATTTAGGCGAAGTTGTCCATCATCGCGTTCCTTTGTTGCTCGAGGGCCTCTTCGAGAAAGATTTTGATAGGATATCCTGCCCCCTCGTCTTTATTTTCATCCACCATGAGAGGTTGTGGGGATTTGCAAGGTTGCTCTTGCAAAGTTTCGACCAATTCAAGCCCTAACTTCTTAAATCCCAATCTCGATGGGGACATGCAAAGAAAAACAGAGAAAGAGCAAACCACTCTGATACGACTAATCCAAATTTAAACAAGAATGAAAAAAATTATAGATATAACCATACATATAGAGATGCAACAGAAATAATACTTCATTTCATTACTATAAAATATTGAAATATGCTTACAAACATAAATGGAAATAAACTAGCTAGGGCGAGGGCAGATTATCTCTTAGAAGAGATATGGCAGCTATATGCCTTTGAACTGTGTTACAATGAGGCTCAGAGACCTATTTATTGTTGAGAAACAATGGAAAACCCTAAACATCCAAAAACCTAACCCTAGAAGATGAAACGCCAAACTGTGGGCCCCATTTGGGTAAATTGGTACATCAACTTCCCGGGGTCATAACTTTGGCATACGATCTCCGTTTAATGCACGTAATATCTCGTTAGAAAGATCTATCCAACAAATACAACTTTGTGAAGAGAAAATTTGGTCCATTGACCCATCTAGCTCCCAGTATTGCAAAAAAACGTCATTTAGGGCCTCAAAATGGCTCTGGAAGTTTAGCACCTGAAAAATTGCTAAAAATAGTAAATTGTGCTACAATTAAGGAAACTGAAAAGCTGAAAGAAACAATGGTGGGGGTTCAAGTGGACTTGGTGGGTGGCCACCAATATGCACCTAGATCAATAAGATAATAATATTTTATGGTAGAGCTATATTTAAGATAGAAAAGTTCATGTTTTAACACTTTTATTAAGGTATGACTCAACTTCGGGGAGCATACAATTTGATAGATGAATGTGTCTACCCGATATTTCTTTTTTTTTACTCAAGTAAGATTAGGTTCTTCTATTCAACTATATGAAAAAGTTACATAATATACATATAAAGGAGCTATTGCCCACATTAAAGTCGAGCCCCACATAGCCTTTATACTCGGGCTGTGGACCCACAATCTGAGCCGAGGGCCCACAAAACCTTTCAACATTACCTTCATGGAACTAGAACTCTCCATGACCACTTGATCATCCTACAAGGATCTAGCAGTCAAGAGGCTATATCATGTGTCCTTCATGCTCACCCTTTAACCATATGCATGGACCCAAAAAAAGAATGTACCAACTCTAGTAACCATTTCAGGTGCAACTTGGGAGATAACCTTTGGGCTGATTATCTGCTCGAAATCCACCTGATTCATGCGATCTCTAAAGGATTGTTCAACTTTCATGGAACTTAACTGCACCTTCGGACCCAAAACATAATAAAGACACCACCTAATTTCATTTCAGGTCTATTTGGAAGGTTAATAGTCTTGCTGTTTGCAGCGCGAAAATCATTGGATTACTATGGTTTCATCGACCCGCCCACTCTTTAAATAAGCACTCATCACAAAACATTATATCTGATACATTTGAATATTAGTCCTGTAAGTAGTTTCTCGCCCGAAAACCATAGGATTTTAGTGTTCCGAGTGCATTTTCCTTCCCGAAGACAAGAGTAAAACTTCATCCTGCTCGTACTTCTTCCCCATGTAGACCAAAACTCCTAAGTTTTCATCAGGCTTCACCCTACTTATTTCCCTTGCTCTGATAGTATTCCTTGTCTAAGGTCACCTGTCTGTGACACTCTTCCCGCAATCTTCCTTGGGGAGTCCCTATCCAGTCATATCTTTTATTGCTTTTAGAACATAGTATGCCTTCATTCGCCAAAATATCCACTAATTTGTTGGCTATTCATCGCATATGAATAAAACTAAGGGTTCCCATTGTGTGTAGGTGGGATTGAATAAGTTGATAGACTTTCATTAATCTCCAGTGTTTCGAAACTTTGTTTGGTGCTGAGCCATTACAAATTTTCTTGACCGAATTGATTATTAGTTCAGAATCAGCTTCAATTATGGTGTTATGTAAATTGGAGTCTCTTGAGATTTTTACGCATTGCTCAAGGGCTATGAGATCTGCCATATTATTTGTGGCCCTCCCCAAATTACTATGAAAGATGGCTTTTATGAAACCCTGTTCATCTCTTATTACTCCTCCATAACCAACCATGCCAAGGTTTCCTTTTGAGGCTCCATCTATATTGCATTTCATAAAACCATGGGGGGGAGTTTGCTAGAAGTCCTTATCAGCAGTTATATGACTTACAATCTTGCTTATGCCCTGGGGGAAGAGCCCCTGTAGGGCCAAATGCAGAAGTATCTGCACATCCTGATCTTGAGGTTGGTTCTTAGAAGGGTTTTTTTATAAGGGTTCATATAGTCTCTTTGAGTTGTCTTATAATCTGGGTCATGATGCTCTGGGATGTACCAATCCTATTCTTTAAGATCCTATTGTTATGTTCTTTCCAGACATCCTATATTAGAAAGCCTAGAACCAAAGCCCAAGCTTTGTTGATTATTTCATTTTCAGAGAAATTTCTCCTCCAATTCCTCAATGTCCTAGTGATGCTACCAATGTCCCTATCGGTTTGTCTAAAGATTGAAGCCACCCATTTCCACAAGGTGGAGGTCAATGGGTAGAGGCTGAGAAGGTGTTCCATAGTTTCTTCTTGTGATTCACACAGCTGGCATCTAGAAGGACCAATTACATCTCTCTTTCAAAGGTTTTCCCAAGTTAGAAGTTTTTTGTGTTGCACCAACCACATGAATAGTTTGATTTTCATCCAGTTCTGGTTCTGCCATAGGTCCTTCCATACCGTATCAGGGTTTAGAAAGTCAAGCCCAAGGGCTACTCGCTTGGCCTCTTTGAGGTTAAAGTTACCTTCATTTTTTTTACCACATCTCAGTTGGTTTGAAGATGTTGATGTCAGAATATTTCTCTGTTCCAAGATGTTTATAAGAGCTTCTGCCTGGGCCTTCAACAAAGAGTCATCACTGTAAATCAGGTTCTTCCATATTCTCCATTTTCCATTGCTTTAATCCTGATACCAGAAGTCATATACCCTAAGTAACCCTTTGTCATCAGTATCCTTCTTAAGATTGGAAAATTCTTCTCTTAATAGTTTAGGTTCCTATTGCCAATTATCTTCCCAAAACCAAGCAAGGTTTCCATCTCTTATTTCCCAAAAACTATGTTTTTGAACAATGTCTCTATTCTCCCAAGATTTGTTCCAAATGTGGGAGCAATTGATAAGCCCGGACATTCTAATGTTCTCCCTTTCTTGCCAATTGTTTTCATATTTATGTTTCCATACTTTAGCCCAAGGGGAATCGATTCCTTTAGCCATCTCCACCATAGTTTTTCCCCCAAAACTTTGTTGAGGGTTTTAGGGTCATCAAGTCCCAAACCTCTATGTGTCTTAGGTTTACAGATCTTTTCCCAGGCTACCAAAGCCCATTTCTTTTTTTTTCCCCTTTGCCCCATAGAAAATCTCTTTGGATATTTTTGATGTGTTGCACAACTCCTTTAGGAGTTGGAAGGGCTAGAAACATGAAGATGGGGATAGTTTGTAGGATGGATTTTGTAAGCACTAGCCTTCCTACTAAATTCAAAGACTTGTTTGTCCATTTCCAAATTTTGTCCTGGAGTTTATTAGTAACAGGCTGCCAAACCGTCTTGCTCAGAGGTTTGTCTGTTAGAGGTACTCCCAAATATTTGGAGGGTAGCAGTTCTCTTTGAAAACCTAGAATTCTGGTGAGGTTTCTCTGAATATCAATATCAGTATTGAAAAACAAAATCTCTTATTTGTAAGGATTATCTCAGTATCCGCAACCATAGAAAAGTTGTTCAGGATTTGTTTGAAGTCATGAGCTTCCTTGGCCTTAGGTGTACCCTGCATCATGGTGTTATCCACAAATTGTTGATGAGTCAAAGCATCCCCATTCAGGGTGAGTTTAAGACCCTGAATTTTGCCTTCTTTTTTGGCAGATTTGATTGCATTGCCTAGCCCTTCTATCATGAGAATAAAGAGGAAGGGTGAGAGTGGATTTCCTTTTCTAAGTCCTCTTGAAGGCTTAAATGATTTGGATGGTGAGCCATTTAGAAGTATTGAAAATTTTTAGGTGATAACAAGGGCCATTACTAATCATATCCAGTTGTGGTCAAAGCCATATCTATTAGTACTTCCCTGATGTATGCCCAACTTAGCTTATCATATGCCTTCTATAGGTCAAGTTGTATAATCATACCTGCCTTCTTATTGCTCTTAAGTGAGTGGACCACCTCGTGAGCTTGAATAATGTTATTTATAATTTTCCTACCTTCCACATATCTAGTTTGTTCCTCAAACACTAGAGTTGGAAGAAGGGGCTTGAATCTATTTGCAATTATTTTAGAAATAATTTTGTACACCACATTGTAATGCTATGGGTCTAAATCTATCTGGTGTCATAGCATTTTCCTGCTTAGGAATCAAGGCTATGAAAGAGGTGTTGAGCACCTTTAGAATGTTTTGTTTTTCTTTGAGTCCTCCACAACATCAAGGAAATCTTGTTTGACTATTTTCCAACATGCTTTGAAGAAGTCAATGTTGAAACCATCCAGACCTGGAGCTTTCCCATTTTTCATCTCTTTGATGACTTCACTGACCTCCTCTTCATTCACTAGCTTGTTAAGATTATAATTGTCTTCTCTTGTCACAACCTTAGGAATGTGCTTAGTGAAGTCATTGATGAATTGTGTTCTGTCTATGAGAGGCTCCTCTACTATGCCTTGGAAATGTTGAACCAAGACAACTTCTATTTCTTTGTGCGTATTGATCTGCTTTCCTTGAGTATCTTTCAGTTTTAAAATCCTATTATGAGACCTATGATCCATGGTAGACTTGTGGAAAAACCTTGTATTCCTTTCTCCTTCCTTTAACCATTGTATCCTCAATTTTTGTTTCCAGAAGATTTCCTCTTGCTTGCACAAGTCTTCCCAATCCTGTTGCAGTGAGTCAGCTTTTTTCTTACCTTCCTCAGTGAAGCCATATGTGATGAGGACCTGGTTAATTTCCTGTAGCTTTCATTCAACTACTTTTTTGGCTTCAAAAATATTGCCAAACTCATTCTTATTCCAATATTTAAGCCTAAGTTTGATTTGTTTCAATCTCTGATGCAGAAGAAACACTTTAGTACCCTAAACATGCAAATCTTCTATCCACCATTTTTCAATATTGCTGATGAAGTCAGGATGGGTAAGCCAAATGTCTTCAAACCTAAAAGGTTTGTTCCTCGGAGTTCCTATAAAGGTTACTTCTAGTTGAATAGGCCACTGATCCAAGCCTCCAAAAGGGAGGATCATAGCTGACAAGTCAATGCTTGTGACGATGAGGTCCTCGGAGATAATGAATCTATCTAGTTTAGAGGCCACTTGAGAAGCCCCTCCCATTTTATTATTCTAGGTAAAGATACCATTATTGGTTTCTATATCTACTAGCCTCATGTTGTTTATGAAGTTCTGGAATGCTATGGAATCTCTACCTAGTGATATGGTCCCACCTTTTTTTTCCGAGAGAGACCTGATCAAATTAAAGTCCCCTCCCAGAATCTAGGGAATACCTAGATGTCTTTCTCTTAGTTCCTCCAGTGCGGTTAGAAGCCTGAATTTGTCTTCAAGATTTTGTGGACCATAGACATTTGTGATCAAATAAACTTCCTTGTCCCCTGAAGGTTGGATGGCCACTAATAGGTAGTTCCTGGATGCTTCAACATCTAGGATTCCAAGTTTCTGGTGTTTCCAAAGTGTGAGAATTCCTCCTGCTACGTTGTCTACTTTAACTTCTAGATATTCATACTTAATAAGCCATTTGCTATGTATCTCTCTTATTTTGTCTATAGAAAATTTTGTTTCCTAGATAGATACCATATCCGGTTTTTCTTCTTTCATTCTATTGCTAAGATTTCTTTGTTTCCTTTTACTTCCTAGCCCCCTAATATTCCATGTTGTGAGCTTCATCAAGAAATATTTGTAAATGAGTAACTAGTTAGGTATTTCATCTTACCTGAGTTGATCATGAGTTTTCCACATTGTATCAGTAGCTCACTCTATTTTTTTTCCTCTTTTCCTTCCTAGGTTCTTGGGAGCTTGTCCCACTGTTGCCCCCATCATTTTAACCCCTCTGTTGTCCTGACTGTCATGGTTTCTTTTGACCCCAGAACCCTTTGCCTAAGTTCTCCAAATAAAGAGCTATTGTCCTTCAAGAACTTTTCTATATCGAGTTTCTCCCTTTCCAAAATTTCATGCAGTTCATGATCCTCCATTCCCACTTCGCTCGGGGTCATCTCTTGGTCCCTATTAAGTTCCATAGTGCTTGGCTAATCCTCCTTTTGTTGGCTTTTTTAAGGTCTATACTCCATGCTTTCATCCTTTTCCTTCTCTATAGGACGGTCCTTCAGTACTTGGTTCACTCTTTCATCCCCAGCTTCTTCTTCTAATATCTTGAACCTATTATGAGTAGGCTGCTTTTCCTCATAGATTTTTTTCCTGGTTCTTTTTCCCTCCTTTTCCTCTGCCTCCCACTTTGGTAAAGCTTTCAGTCTCTTTCCCTGAGGTTTCTTTGACACTGCTCTCCATTTTATTTAAAGGGAAGTCTCTGAAGAGGTGACCATATTCATGGTATTTACGACATCGGAAAGGGACATGTTCGTAGTCCACTGCCTGCACCCATTCTTCATCATGTACTTCTAGAATTATTTCATCTAGCAGAGCCCCAGAAAGGTTCATTTCTATGCATATTCGGGTAAAGGAGGTATATTTTCCATGCAGTGTGGCCTCTAATATTTTTAAAAAATGCCCTAGTTTATTTCCTATGGCTTTTAATGATTATGGCAGCCAATAATCTATAAGTAGGAATAGAGTCTTATCCATACTGTCAACGATGTAAATGTTTCTCGTTCTAGGAAAAAATTCATCACCCATGGCTGCACATAGAGGCCTGCAATAGCGTAGAAGTATGGTCCTTCTTCAAACACCCTATCTTTATCCTCTAGATTTGTGAACAAAACTGTGAATAAACCCTTGGATCCAAGGTGTAGATCAATTTCTCCCTTAGGTTTCCAATGGTTCTTTATCCATGCGTATAAAGCTTTCTCCATTGGCCATAGCCCCATGAATTTGCATATCACTGCATAAGTCGCCATGTGCTCCCTATGCGCCTGTAGCACTGAATCACTTAATACCACTTGAGATGTGATGGATGTCTTAGATTTAGATGGTCCTAACCGACGTTTAGGGTCACCTTCTCACTGTATCGTCCTATTCGATTCGCTCTTCTAACTTCCTCCTACATTTCTGCCTGCCCCTGTGATCTGTTGTTTTTCGGTTTTCCTCTATCTATACTCCCGGTTTTCTCTTCCATTGGTTTCTTGAAACGATTTGAGACTACATGACTATAGGAGGGAGTGGAACTCCCCCCTTCATTCCCCTCCATGGTGCCCAACACTGAAAACTTGCTACAAACCCTAGTTCTGCGCGTTTACTCTGGTTCTCACCTTCTAGATTTGATGGTTATCTATCCCGCCATGTTTTCTGAAAATCATCGTGTCTACCGAATATTTCAAAAGTTCAATATTTTACTATAAAAAAAGTCCCAATATTAAAGCAATTAATTAGTATTCTCAATTTTGAATAATTATATATCTAACCTTGATATTAAGAAGTAGATAATAATGCAAGTAAATTAGAAATGTTATTTGGTTAAAGAATGTTTTCATGAACACTTAGGATTCGATAATTTTTCATGGGTTTAATTCAAATAAGATATTCATATTTTGTCGTAGAACTATCTATAAGATAGAAAAGTTAATGTTTTAACACTTTTACGAAGGCATGAATCCACATTGGGGAGGGAACAATTTGATAGATCAATGTGTCTACCTAATTTTTCACAAATTCAACAATTTATTGTTAACAAAAGTCAACACGCCCATAAATAAAGTTCTTTTATAGATAAAAGTATTATTCTAGCACATCAAACATCAAATTGTCATGCTAATTGCTAGATGGAAACATTCAAAACTTCTTGTGATATAGGTCTACGTAATAAATATTGTTTGAATAAATTATGTCCCTACATGAAGCTTCATCCATGGTTTTCTCCTTACGATCATTCAACATGCATAGATTCACATGGAACCATACATAGCCAAATAATACATATGTTTCATGTAATAATATAGGTGCAAATAAACACTATGGTAGTTATAGTTGTACATGGAATGGAAAATATTCTTGTGGGGTCAAAAAGGAAAGGGAAGGTCTTGCCGATAACATGCATATATTACTTGATGTTGTTGGCATTATGATACAGGTGTTGTCTTTGATGGCAACTCACTCAGATGAAAGATCACATTATAGCAGGTTAACAACAAATAATTACAGATCAGACTACACAGAATGAATAAAGAAAGGTATACCCAGGTTCACCTTGACCAAACTGCGTATACATGCAGGTTCACTGACCACAAGTAGCGTATACGTACACATGCACTTTCACTGAAGGAAAAGCACGTATAACTTGGAAAACTTAGTTTTTGGTCCAAGGTATTTGGTCCATGGTATTTTGATCCATGGTATTGGTCCAAGGTATCTGGTCCGCGGTATTGACCCTAGGTATTTAGTCCAAGGTATTGGTCCTAAGTGGTTTTGGTCCATGGTATTTAGAAAGGCCTAAGACTATAAAAGGGGGAGAAAATCATTAGGCCAAGTGTGCAAGTATAGAATATTTGATGAAGTGTGAGACCTAATATGTAGGTTATTGGCTTATGGTGTTGTGCTTGATCTGAACCAAGGATGAACCTTAGCGGTTGATGAAGGATAAGATCTAATGATGGATCGGGATCTTAAGGCTTGAAATGAATTATCATTATGTGGTTTGATCATGTATAGTCTAGCTCTGAATACTGACGCATGTGTTATTTTGTAAATATTATGATCTGGGTATAACTGAAGTATGGAATAACTGCAGAATTATGAACTAATATTTGCAGATGTATACGCTGGTTGGCTTTGAGAAAAGCGCGTATACATGCAGGTTCAATGCATAGAAGTAGCCTATACCTTATAAAGTATGTTTTAGTTGTTTCTGTTTGTTGTTGCATAATTATGGGTTTTGGTTACTGTATTCTGGTGACAGTATTCTGAATGATCAGATTGATTGTGATTTAATGATGGGTTATCAAAGTGATTGATTGATTCGATTGTGGTTGATTCAGAAAGTGATGATTGAGTCTTAGTGATTGGTTGATGCAGATGTATTTGATGATTGAATTGCAGTTATGATGTTGATGGATCTAGTCTGAAAATGTATGAAATCTGGTCCTTGGAGGAAGAAAGAAGGTTGTAGCTGGTGAGCTCTAGTATTGCAGCAATGATGCTGCAACTCTTGGGACTCCCTACTTTACTTTTATCAACCTGGTAGTTCATAAAAAACTTGGAAGCTACGGTGGTGTATGCACAATTACTAGCTCTTACTATAGGCTATCACTTGATCAGCTGGCACAAGTTCACTAGGAGCTCAAGCCAACTTCTATGAGTTCTTAGAAGAAGCCTTTAATTGTGATGGAAGAAAGCTAACTCAAAAGAGTTTATTTTACTTGCAAAAAGAGGATGAAAACTAAAAAGAAATGCAAATCCTAGCAAAACCTAGTTTTACTCAGTAACCCTACTTTTGCAAGAAAAAGAGATGAAACTACTAAAATGGGTGCCATGGATTATTGACAAGGTAAAATGCATGTATTCAGCTACTTCTAAAGGAAAATGTGGAAGGATCATCTTTTTGTACTTTTGAGCAATTTTATGCAGAATTATTATGCTTGTGTTTTAACTATTTGTGACTGTGCAGAGGTTTTGTGTTGAAGGGAGATGGAGTTGGCTTTTGAAAATGAAAAGGAAGGTGTGGAGGGGTCCTAAGAAGTCCCTAGTACCCTTCTAGAGATTTCCATTGTGATCAGACTTCGAAAAATCGCTCGCATGAACTTCTACAGGAAGGCAGCAGGGGATCTACAAGAAGTTTTACAGGAGGAGGCCGAAAGTGATTTTTGGAGGTTTGAAAGTGGAAAAATGGTGGGAAAAAGGAAATGAACGTGTTGGAGGGTCTAGGAATTTGTCAATGAAGATCAAACATGAAGGAAATGGTTGGATTGGTTCAAAGGATAATAAAGCAATTTTGCAGAAGAACGTAGAAATTAGGGCAGTTTGGGAAAGTATGGCGAATGAGTGGAGAAAATCTTGAGAGATGGACTGGAGCAGGTTGGGTGATGAAAGGATGATAAGCTAGAGGGTTAAACAGGTGAGTTTCATACTTACTTTTCAAAACTGTGCCAAGCAAGAACTAAAAAACAAAGTTTTACCTATTTTAACCTAATTCTGACCTAAAAACCATAAAAGTGCTTAACAGAACTTATGGATAGGAATTTATGCAAGAAAGCTATGGAAATCGAACAAGGAAAAATCTAAGCATGTAAATACAACTGATATCAACTTCTCCAACTCGAAATCTCACACTAGCAATTGTGTTGAAAAGCAAAAACAGTGTTTTGGTGGCAGCAAGAGTGCCTTGGTCTCAATTCATGGTCTCAAGGAGGGAGAGAGGAGATCAAGGCCTGCTCGGTAGCCTTTTTTGGATCTTTTTCTATTATTGCAGAAAACTATCTAATCAACCTGAAGCAAGAATAATTATTCTAATCATCAAAAGCAACCTATGTAACAAAGCAAGATTTAACCTAAACAACAGAAATTATTTCATGAATGCAAGAAAAAAACATATAAATACACAAAGGAGGTGCTGGGCACTTGGGTTGGGCCCAACCCCAAGAACTACACCCCCTAAGAAAGATTAGAGTTGGTTCAAGGCTGGATTCATCTTCATTGATCAAAAAAATAATAATTACATCACAAAACTGTTTGCAAAAGGAGCTCGAAAATGAGCTGAGTACAATAATGCAAAAAAGTGCGAAAATGGACTATGAAATGGCTAAAAGCTAACTAAAAAAACTGAGGCCCTAAGCCTTCTTATTTATAAAAGTGGGGACTCCCAGCAGTCCTCCTAAACTTAAGGAACTTGGCTTCCTGGAACTAAAGATAAACAACAGTCCTACTTGACTTGCTCGGCTACCCCTTGGAAAGTGGACCTTTGTGCTCCGAGTTTCTAATGGAGAATTTGAGGTAAGGGTCCATAAATGAAGGGGACACCCTCCTACAAATCCTCTCCATTTTTCTTCCTCGAATTTGGCTGCCAAATGCTCATTAAACCTTTGATTTTGTCTCAAAACTGACCAAAAATCTTCATAAAGAACACATTAGACTATTTGGCATAATGACTAACCCAATTCACTCTATTAGCATAAATATAATAAAAAATATGCAATAAACTAATGAGAATGGTGGATCAAGTCAAATTAAGAGGCAAAATGACCCATGTAATTACCCATTTATGGGCTTCATCAATAGCCTTCTGTAGGTCACCGCCTACGTACTAGTAAACATATCGGCTAGTACAAGAGTTAGGGGGTTGTAACTCCCTTCTAGTAGAAGCTGGAGAACAAGAGAAGGTTGTAACCTTCTGCAAGTAGAAGCCTACGTATTGGTATAAGTCTGCACCAGTACAAGATTGTAAATAGATTTTATTATTATTAAAAGAAGATAAAGACGACAACAACAGATGATTTTCACCCACATTGGGTTTCCACCTTATATCTTGGTGTTCATTTGTGTTGCTTATGTGTGATTCTTTATTCTTCTTTTACTGAACTATCTAATAATTCTCTGTTATACTGGTTAAAGTTCAATGCATGATAAATTGGGTAAATCAAAAGTTCTCTGCATATATGCTGGTTGTTTTAAGTACAGTCACGTATACATTCTAGTTAACTTAGCTAAAGTAGCATATACAAATATGTTTGGAAAATTAAATTATTTATTTGATAATACTGATTCACCCCCCCCTCAATATTATTTCCAACAATTGGTATCAGAGTAGGTATTTCATGTTGAAAAGTGTGCAACAAGAAATGCTAAATTTAGAAAGTGCTAAAAATAGAACTGCTAAAAATAACACTTCTAAAAATAGAAATTTGGCTAATGAGCATTTTGGCCACCTTGAGTGAGAGGTGAAACTGCTAAAAATAACATCTAAAAATAGCATTTCTGGGTCCCTTCCTATTTATAGCAGTCCTTGGTCTATCTATAGGAAGTAAATTCGAATTTGGTCTTACTAGCAGTTTGGAATATTAATTAATTAATTCTCCATGAGTTAATTAGTTATGGAAAAGCAGATTGAAGTCTTTGTGAAAACATGCAATTATTTCTCCACTAAATGGGGAATGTGTCCTTGATTTGTTCCACTGATTAAGGAATTAAGGATGAGTTCTATATTGAGAAGATCAGTTGACTTAGTTTAACTTAGTCAAGTTCAGTTAGATTAATTTAACAAGTTGTTAAATTAATGATATATAGTTTGTTGATGCTTGCATGCATGTGACAACTATTATTTTCAGATAACTATGTATTCACTCATGGATAAATGCTGCATGTCAGTTTAGACAAAGACCCAGTTGAGATCAGAGAAGGGACAATGTACTATCAGTTGGATGAATATTTTTCCTATAAAGGAAGCTCATCCATGATGAGGATTTATCTCCTTCAGGTTTGTGTAGTTAGATCAGAGGTTAGTGAGTGTGTGAAGAGGCCAATTCACGCAGGTGGCAGCACTGGACCCCAAGGAAACTGCACAAGGAAATAGGAGGCTTGGAGGGCAAAGGAGAAGGTTTGTGAAAAGCCTTTGACTGTCTATGAGCAGCAGAGGGATTGTACTGAGAGTTGGATAACTTTCGAGCTAAGGCTTTGTGTAATCCGAACTATATTTCCACTTGTATGATAATACAGAGATGGTATTTTAGGCAGGTGCTTTCCCCGAGTAAATTCTTCTATGTTATGTGCGATTGATTCATTCTTATCAGTTATATGTGTTCTTATTGATGTTGTTCATGTTCGATTAAGCTTCTGCTAAATTGTTTGTAGAAGTAGATCAAGTGTTTTGCTTTATTACATTGCATTACCAGGTGATCTACAAATGGGAATTTCTACATGGTATTAGAGCTAGCTAATTTGTAGAAAAAGTTCTACATGGTATCAAAGCTAGCTGATTTGTAGGAAAAATTCTACAGAATCTCTACACGGAGAGATCTTTCCAACAAGGTATCATACGCACTGTTGGACACCTAATCCTCTATTGGTTGGTGTAAAATGTGAACAACCATGAGAGTCCAAGAGACCTTGGGATGTGGAACCCAATGGTCACACGAATGTACTATAAATGTATATCATTGTCAATAATAGATACACACTCATGTTTATCGTTCATCTTTTGTGTTTTCCATGTATGTGTCTTAACATGGTATCAGAGCAAGGCGTATTCCTTCCATGTGGCCTCTTCGCATTTTGAGCATGAGATGATTCATTCTATGAAGATAACTCTCCCGCACTTTCTTGTGCCTAGTGTTTGTAGTGAAAATGTGGCCTGCTGGAGCTCATTGAATGCACGTAAACCTCTCCTGCTGGAGTGTAGTGTTGGACAGAGTACGCTCTACGTTTGATAGAAAATAGAACGACCTTTAAAGTCTATGTTGCATGGAATACTGAGATGACCATGGTGAGTGCAATGAGTGAAGTAAGTATGTATTGCAACCATACATATTCGATACATATTCTGCATTGAATTGTATTCTGCGTTGAATGGTAATGTGTTGACTATGTTTTGGATGAACATTGTGTTTCGAGTCATAATACTGCATTACCATGACTGTTTCTTAGTTAAAGCCTCTCCTTCCGCATAGTTAATACTCCTGACTCCACACCATAATACCTCCTCCATGTCAGTGAAATTATTAGTGAAATTGTGTTGGAATGTACACCACGACTGTACACAACGATTGTGGTTGCCTTGAATCATATTAGTATATACACCGTCCAATTATATGAACATTGTGTTGAAAATAACAACAAGAAATGCTAAAAATAACATAACTATAGATAGCATTTCGGAATACATTCCAATTTTAATTAGTCCCTGAATTAAAATTGAGAATTAAAATTCGAATTTGGTCTCAGCAACTATTTGAAAATTAATTAATTAATTCATCTTGAGTTAATTAGTTGGAGAAAATCAAACATGAAGTCTATGTGAAGACATGCAACAATTATCCCTTTGATTGAGGAAGTTATCCCTTAATTAAGGAGATCAGTATGAGTTGTACTTTGAGTTGTAATTAGTTAGCTCAATTAACTGAGTTAAGTCTAGTTAGATTAGTTCCAACAGTTTGTGGAACTGATTGTGAGTTCAGTTAGTCAATGCATGTAGGCATGCAACTAGTGTACTTCAGATAACTGAATATTCTCTCATAAATTACTCATGCATGTCAGTTCAGATAGAGACCCAGTTGAGATCAAAGGATGGGATAGTGTACTATCAGTTGCAAGAATATTCCCATGAGGATATCTCTTGCCTGCAGAATGAATTCTTTCCTTGAGAATTGCACAGTTATTTATGAGGTTGGTGAGTAGTGTGTGAGGTAATTACACACAGGTGGCAGCTTGAGGACCCAAGAGAAACTACACAAGGAAATAGGAGGCTTGGAGGACTGAAGGAAGGCATATGTGTTGTTTATTCTGTCTATGAGCAGCAGTGAAGGATTGTACTGAGAGTTGGATAGCTTGTGAGCTAAATCTTTGTGTAATCCTGAGATATTTCCACTTGTATGATAATACATAGAACAAGGTTTTTAGCTGAGGCTTTCCCCAGTGTATTATTCTGTGTTCATGTGTGATTGTTTCTTCTTCATCTGTTATATGTGTTCTATTTAATCTTGCTCAAATTCGATTAAGCTTCCGCAAGTTTGTTTGTAGAAGTAGATCAAGTATTTTGCTTTAGTACATTGCATTATTAGGTGATCTACAGTGAGAATTTCTACATGGTATCGGAGCAAAGGTGATTAAAGCAGAGAACAATATACAAAGAAGGGAGAAGTTTGAAGTTTGAAGTTCTTGATTGTAGGTACAAAATCGATTTCTTATCACATCTCAAAGTTCACCAATGGCGTTCAATGGCTTGAGACTCGAGTATGCCCTGGATGGAAGCTCGAATTATATAGCCTAGAAGGATCACATGGAAGCGGTATCAGAGGACAATGGTTTGAAGGACTTCATTGATCAAGAAGTCCCCAAGATAGCAACAGCTAATGCCCAAGAATTGGCGGAATGGAAGAAATGTGTTGCTAGAGCGATGAGGATTCTTCTGGAGGGAGTTCGAGACCATATTGTCTCGAGTCTCCATGGGAAGGAGACACCGTTTTCAATGTGGAAGACATTGAAGGATCTATATCAGAACAATAACGGTCAGAGGAAGCTGGAACTGAAAGACAAGCTTTGGAAAATCAAGTGGGAAAATGGCGACACGATCTCTACATATCTGAACAAGCTCACCACCTGCAGGGACAAGCTTGGAAGTGTAGGAATCACAACCACCGATGATGACATGGTGAGTCTTGCTCTCCTCGGTCTTTCTAAGAGCTGGCATAGCTACCAAGACTCAGTAAATGGAAGAGAGAAACTGTCAGATTGGGAACGATTGTGGTCGGATTTGATGCAGGAGGAGATTAGGAGAACAAACAGAGATGGTTCTTCATCAAAGCATGACGATGAAGAAAATCTAGCCTTAACAAGTAAGGTGAGGAAAGGGAAAGGGAAGGCTTCCCATTCCAAATCGAGTTCTTCCCATGGTGAGAAGAAGATTGACAAATCTAAAGTGCGATGCTTTAATTTTCATGAGGTGGGCCATTATGCAACAAATTGTCCATAGAAGAAATCCAAGAAGGGATCCTCGAAAGGATCAGATGGTGAGGCACTGGCCTCACAGTTTGAATTGGATTTCACCCTCATCGCATGCATGGCTTCATCGATGGTGGGTTGTGTTTGGTACCTGGACAGTGGAGCCTCATTCCACATGACCAGCGACAAGATTTTATTCAGTACCTTAGAGGAGAAGGACCTCTAGATGCGCATAGAGATGGGCGATGATGGAAAGAACTATGTTTCAGGTGAAGGTACGATTGTGTTTCAAAGGGAGCATGGAGCTCCTCTCACCCTGACTGATGTAAAATATGTGCCTGGACTGAAGAAGAACCTGGTATCCGTCGCAATGTTGGAAGACAAAGGCTATGATGTAGTCTTTAGTAAAGGAAAGGCATTCTTGAGACACATCGGCATGGGACAAAACAAGAGGATTGGGATTCGAGTGAAGGATCTCTACAAGTTGGAGGTAGATGACTGTGTTGCATTGAGTTCCAAAGCAGAGTTGGTGCAAAGCCAAGATATTGGCGAGCTATGGCATAGAATATTGGGCCACTTGCACCATGGGGCCTTGAAGATCATGCAGTAGATTTCTACCGGACTTCCCAAGGGTAAACTTGAGCAAGTGGATACATGCAAAGGTTGTACCTTGGGTAAGTATGCAAAATATTCCTTTCAGGATCGAGACAGTCGAGCTGGAGCAATCTTGGACCGAGTTCATACAGATGTGTGTGGACCATTCTTGACAGCCTCCACCACTAAACAAAGGTACTATGTTATTTTCATTGATGGTTTTTCTCGTAGATGCTGGATCTATTTCATGTAGAAGAAGGATCAAACCTTCTCAAGGTTTTGTGAGTTCAAAGCCTTGGTTGAGAAAGAATCTGGAAAGAAAATCAGGGCCTTGCGAAGTGACAATGGTGGAGAGTATGTCTCTAGAGATTTTAAGTACTTTTGTGCAACAAAAGGAATTAAACTGGATTTGACAGCACCCCATAACCCACAGCAGAATGGGGTGGCCGAAAGGAAGAACAGAACGATTGTGGGAGCAGCTCAGGCGATGCTGCATGACCAAGGCCTACCACTTCATTTGTGGGCCGAGGCATGCAATACAATGGTATACTTGCAGAATAGAATCCTGCATCGCATACTGGGGATGAAGACACCAGAGGGGGCTTTCTCTGGGAAGAGACCAGATGTGAGTCATTTCAGGATCTTTGGCTCATTGGTATTTTTCCATGTGACCAAAGATGCACGGAAGAAGCTAGAGGCAACAACAGAGTTGGGGATACTTGTGGGGTACACTAATACACCCCATAACTATCAGGTGTTCTTGCCTACCAGTCAGAGGACAGTGGTACGCAGATCTAAAGTTCGACAAGCAGAAGGCCATGCAAGTATCCCTTGAGAGGGAGCTCAAGTTGCATGTAGAAAAGGAACTTTTGTTTCCTAAGGAGGAGGAGCCTCAGACTGATCCGGAGCAGCCGCATACAGAGGATCCAGGAGTGGAGACATCCACTCGTGCAGAGTCTTCCAAACATGGGTGGAAATGCTCAAGGGAAGATGACAGATTGTTGATGGATGTGAGAGAGAATGTGGGAGATCCATCTTATCAGCACAGATAGAGGAGGTCGCCTGAGTGGTACACTGGTTACATGGCCCTGGTTGGGGAATGTATAGAGACTGAACCATCTTCCTTCGAGGAAGCAGTGCAGCAGCCAGTTTGGGTTCATGCTATGGTGGAGGAGTATGACTTCATAGTTCGAAACAGTGTTTGGAATGTTGTTCCAAGACTGGAGAACAAGTCAGTGGTGAGTTCCCGTTGGCTTTACAAGGTAAAGCAAGCAGCTGATGGTAGTGTGGAGAAACATAGGGCAAGGTTTGTTGCTCATGGTTTCTCATAGGTCGAGGGGATCGACTATGATGAGACTTTTGCTCTTGTAGCAAGGTACTCATCTATCATATCAATGTTGGCACTATTAGCATAGATGTGTTGGAAGATCCATCCGATGGATGTGAAGACTGCATTCCTCAATGGAAAGATTGAGGAAGAGGTGTACATAGAGTAGCCGGAAGGATTTGAGACCTTTGATCGAGAGTCGCATGTGTGCCACCTCAAGAGATATTTGTACTGGCTAAAGTAAGCACCTCATGCTTATTACACCAAGATCGACAGCTATTTCACCGGGTTGGGCTTCACAAAGAGTGAAGCTGATGTGAACCTATACCACATCATGGTAGAAGGTAAGACATTGATCATTTTTCTTCATGTTGATGATATAATATTAACAGGTGATGATCAGTTGATCAAGTCTTGCAAGGAGGACCTTGCAAGAGAGTTTGAGATGAAAGGCATGGGTCTCATGCACTACTTTCTAGGCATGGAAGTGTGGCAGAAGGATGGGGAAGTGTTTGTGTCTCAAGACAAGTATGCCAATGAGATACTCAGGAGATTCCACATGGAGAAGTCTAAGCACATGTAGACTCCTCTAGCAGGCAACTGGAGGAAGGAGGATGCTACTTCAGGTAAGGTAGTAGTTGCTATTGTGTATCGGCAGGTTGTGGGTTCATTGATGCATTTAGTAAACACGCGACTAGATTTGTGCTTTGTGGTGAACCAGCTGAGTTAAGATATGGTTCAGCCTACCAAGATATTTTGGAAGGCAGTGAAGCATGTGCTGAGATACCTCAAAGGCACATCTCAGTATGGATTATGGCACAGAAGGACAGAGGGAGTGAAGCTTCAGGGCTTCACAGATGTAGATTGGGCAGTGAGTCCATTAGATCGAAAGAGAACTTCAGGAGGAATTTTCAACCTTGGTTCAACTGCAGTTTCTTGGTACATCAGGAAACAGAGGTCAGTTGCACTTAGCTTAGCAAAGGCTGAATATATGGCTGCAATCCAGGTAGCATGTGAAGCCATTTGGATCCGAAAATTTTAGTTGGATTGTTAGATGGATCCAACTGTGATCTATTACGATAATCAAAGTTGTATCAAACTCTCTGAGAATCCAGTATTTCATGACAGGTCCAAGCACATCGATATCTGATATCATCATCTTCGAGACTGTGTGGTGAAGAGGATCATGTTGTTGCAGTATGTTTTGACCAAGGAGCAAGATGTAGACATTTTGACTAAGGCATTGTCAAAATGCAAATTCGAGTTCCACACAGACAGGATCGGGGTGACATATAATCCCTTTCTTGTTGAGAGGGAGTGTTGAAAATAGCAACAAGAAATGCTAAAAATAACATTCCTATAGATAGCATTTCGAGATACATTCAAATTTTAATTAGTCCCTAAATTAAAATTGAGAATTAAAATTCGAATTTTGTCTTAGCAGTTGTTTAAAAAATTAATTAATTCATCTTGAGTTAATTCGTTGGAGAAAATCAAACGTGAAGTCTATGTGAAGACATGCAACAGTTATCCCTTTAATTGAGGAAGTTATCCCTTAATTAAGGAGATCAGGATGAGTTGTAATTAGTTAGCTCAGTTAACTGAGTTAAGTCCGGTTAGATAAGTTCCAAAAGTTTGTGGAATTGATTGTGAGTTCAGTTAGTCAAGGCATGCATGCATGAAACTAGTGTACTTCAGATAATTGAATATTCTCTCATAAATAACTCATCCATGTCAGTTCAGACAGAGACCCAGTTGAGATCAAAGGATGGGACAATGTACTATCAGTTGCAGGAATATTCCCATGAGGATATCTCTTGCATGCAGAATCAATTCTTTCCTTGAGGATTGCGCATTTATTTCTGAGGTTGGTGAGCAGTGTGTGAAGTAATTACACACAGGTGGTAGCTTGAGGACCCAGGAGAAACTGCGCAAGGAAATAGGAGGCTTGGAGGAATGAAGGAACGCATATGTGTTGTCTATTTTGTCTATGAGCAGCAGTGAGGGATTGTACCGAGAGATGGATAGTTTGTGAGCTAAAGCTTTGTGTAATCCTGAGTTATTTCCACTTGTATCATAACACAGAGATCAAGGTTTTTAGCTGAGGCTTTCCCCAAAGTATTCTTCTGTGTTCATGTGTGATTGTTTCTTCTTCATCTGTTATACATGTTCTATTTTATCTTGCTCAAAATCGATTAAGCTTCTACAAGTTTGTTTGTAGAAGTAGATCAAGTATTTTTCTTTAGTCTATTGCATTATCAGGTGATCTACAGTGATAATTTTTACACATTGCCCCTGCTGCCACATTAGAGGATCTATGGACTGCAACTTTCTCGTCCACAGCTGACTTCCCAAGAAGCTCATAGCTAAGACCGAAACCCTTAAGCAGGCCAGGAAGCTGAACAAGCAGAATTGATACTTTGCTAGAGGTTGGAAATCTTTCCAGCTCGAGGTCCAGCGAATCAGGAGACTGTTATAAAACCAGCTCACAAAAAGATAGAAAAGATAGATCAATGCCTTAGAATTCAGCCTCTTTGAGGGGGAAACCTCCTTTACATTACATAAATGAATAATTCTTGGATGGTACAAATGAAAATACCTCCTTTCTATATATAGGAGTCTAAGGGGTCATAATGTAATCAGAGCCGACATAACAATAATAATGTAAGGGCACAATAATAACAATAGTGGGCTTTTATGGGGCACAATAGTAACAACATGGGGACTACAAGGGTACATCATTATAATAAGGGGGTTGTACTAATAACAATAAGGGGTTACACTAGTAGTATAGGGGCCTAACATGCCCCTCTCCTTCAAAAAGTGTTGTCCTAAACACTTGAGTAGTTCTTGATGCTTCTGTATAAAATTCTTGTCCTCCCATGTGGAATCTTCAGCGGGTAAGTTCTTCCACTTGATGAGATACTCCAAAATTTATCGATTTCGTAGCTATCGGGTTCTTGTTTCTATGACTGCTCCAGGTTCCAATATGATTTTTCCTTCCTTGTCAAGTTTTGGCAATATTTTTGGAACTGGGATATTCAACAACTTTTGAATGAGTTCCCTCCCTGCTTCGCCATTCTTCCATTCATACCTTCCTTTGTTTATCAAATTTGGTTGGATAATTGTACCAACCTCTACCATTTCTGCAACCATATGTTCAATTTCACTCCCTTGGGCATATGGATATCTATAAGGCTTGATGTTTGGAGGAACACATCTTGGAATAAAATGAATAGCATGATCATGATCACGAATATGTGGGAGACCTTTGGGAGTCTCAAATACCTTGGAATGATTGTCCAAGACTTTTTGGAGATCTGGAGAAATACATGATTTCGATGTGCGAATAGTTAGCGAATATAATTGTGCAAATACAACTCATTGTTCTTTCTTTATCAGCTGTGTCATTCCGTCAAAGTTGATTATCTTTCCCGGTTTCCCTGTGATACCCTTTAATTCAACTTCCTTTCCTTCCAAATAAAATTTCATAAAAAATTTCTTGAAAATTAAAAGCTATTGTACCCAAGGATTGTAGCCATTGGACTCCTAGTACAATATCAACACCACCCATTGGAATGGAAAACATTGTGCTATTCAATACATATTCTCCCATGGATAGCTAGATATTATGGCACTTTCCAAAGCAATTTATGGCTCCTCCACTTACAACCATCACTTGACACTCTGGTTTTGGATCTAGGAAGCAATTCAAGTCCTTGGCTATCTTACAATTAATAAAATTATGGGTACTACCCGAATCAATCAACACTATTACCTTTTTCTTATTGATATGTCCTTCTGTCTTTACCGTTTGAGAAGTGGTAATTCTGATGAATGCATTACAAGATATGGTCAGATTCATTTCTTCTTTCTCTGGGGTTGGTTCCTGGGGAGTATCCTTTTCTTTTGATGTTTTTTTATACTTTTGTTCCTGATATTTCACCGTTTGAACCTTCTTCTTCTTGATATGTCCTTCTATCTTGAGAGTTTTGGGAGTGGTAATTTCTTCCAGTGCTTTACAAGATATGGTCAGATTCATTTCTTGATGCTCGATGTGATCTTTCACTTCTTCAACATTTTTCTTCTTGATATGTCCTTCTATCTTGATAGTTTGACGAGTGGTAATTATAGCCAATGCATTATAAGATATGGTTGGATTCATTTCTTCTTTATTGATGTGATATTTCACTTCTTGAACCTTTTTCTTCTTGATATGTCCTTCTATCTTGAGAGTTTGAGGAATGGTAATTCTTGCCAATACTTTACAAGATATGGTCGGATTCATTTCTTCTTTCTCTGGGGTTTGGTGCTGGCGCATATCCTCTTCTTTTGATGTTTCTTTATCCTTTTCTTCCTCCTCTTCATACTCTATGTAAAATAATTTCTTCTCAAAAAACTTATGACCTTTAGTGCATTTGCTATCACAAGTGTAACAAAGCCCTTTTTTTCTTTTCTCTTCCAACTGTTGTGGTGTAACCCTTGTAGGTTATGGAAGGCTAGGAGAAACAACAGTTCCATTATTATAGTTGTGAGGGGTAGACTTCCTTGTTACCATAATTTTACTTTCCACTATGTAACAAAGCCCTTTTACTCTTTCCAATTGTTGTGGTGTTGCTCTAAAGAAGGTTTTGTTGTTTGTATCCTCATAATGTGCTATCATTTCATCCGTGAAAATTGACCATGTAACAAGTTGTTTACGAGAACAAAGCCCTTTATACCATAAAAAATGATCTGGTTCTAAATATGAAGATGCAATACATACCTTTTGTAACAGTGGTATACCATGTAGATCAAAATATTGCTCCATCTGAAGCATCAAATTTACCAGATCCTTGCCATCAAACTTCCTCATCTCGCTTTTTCTTGATTTTACGAGCCTGATCTTGAAACGATTGTAACTCTGTACTTTCGGATATTTAAGTTCTGAAATTGTGACCTGCATTAGCCCTTTATGTCCTCTTTCCAATGCCACCAGTCTGATCGAATTTAGATTCTCCAAGAAAGAGTTATGCACAATCTCCCAAGATGACATGATTATATACCTTTTCAGAAGAGCGAACTTGTATGAAGTGCCACGTTTCACTGTTTTGACCTTAGGATCTAAAAAATATTAACAGGAAACTATAGTCCATCATATTTCTATAAATTCTTACGAAATTTCAATTTGATGATCAAAACAAAAGTTATCACTATTTTCCCCAGGTCACCTGTTTGGAATGTAATTCAGGAGTCTACAAAAAGACCGACTTCCTCAGATCATATCTCTGCAAATATTGCGCGAAAAGCTCTGAAATTCAGACCCAAAGTTCAATGCGATTTCTTCTCAAATGGGTTTTTTTGTAGCATCTGAAACAATGCAGAAAAAAAAAAAAAAAAAAAAAAAAAAAAAAAAAAAAAAAAAAAAAAAAAGAGTTATAGCGCAAATTCCTGATGACCTGTTTGGAGCAGTGAAACCCTAGAATTCAAAGCTCTGATACCAAATGTTATGAAATCACTCACAAAAAGATATAAGATAGATAACACCTTAGAATTTAGCCTCTTCGGGGGAAACCTCCTTTACATTAATAAATGAAAAATTCTTGGATGATACAATGAAAATACCTTCCTTTCTATATATAGGAGTCTAAGGGGGTCATAATGTAATCAGAGCTGACATAACAATAATAATGTAAGGGCACAATAATAACAATAGTGGGCTTTTATGGGGAACAATAGTAACAATATGGGGACTACATGGGTACAACAATATAATAAGGTGGTTGTACTAATAACAATAAGGGGTTACACTATTAGTATAGGGGCCTAGCAATGACAGTGCACAGTAACCGTTGGATCAGTAGATCAATGGACAGGGTTAATGGAAGATGAGCGACAGATATCTTATAACAAGAGATTAAGTTAAGAAATGGACAGATCACATCAAGGCATGTATCGACAGAAGGGTGGAAAACGTGCAGAATAATGGAGCGGTCTTCGTAGGCAGTAAGCAATACCTCGCGCGCCCTAAAATTTGTAAATGGTATTCTACAATTTCATGTGATTAACCTAAGGGGCTGACACATAGCACACGATGGAAAGAGAAAACCACTTTTCTCACGTGTTCTCGACCTGGTATCGGTCGTGCAAGATTTCACGCGAGATTACGCGATCACATTGGATTGAGGTAGGAGAAATAAATGGTGGAGATTGGCAAGGCTAGTTGGTGCAAGTTATTGCGTGATAACCATCAGATTGAGGAATGAGATCGACGACGAAGATTTAATGTGCTAAGGAGAGCATCGATATATGTGCAAAGCTTTGTGGAATGGAAGAAAGGTAAGGTTTAAGTGTGGTTTATGAAATATTTCTATTATATGCGAATTATAATAGAATTAAGCAGGATTAATGTATTATGGTTTAAGTTGAGTTTTAACCAAAGTCTAAAATCCATGGTCTGCTTAATATGCGTGGGTAATAAGAATTAACCAAAGATAATGAAGGATTTATAAGGTTCTTCTCAAAGTTTTATAAAGGTCTAGACTTTGGATAGTTAAATCAAATGTTGCCGCGCAGATTTTATTGAAGGAGAATTAAACCTTTCCTTAAGTGCCTTTATTAAAAGTATGAATTAAGCACGTGGATGGTATTGACAAGTGGGAAGAATTATCTGGCACGCCCTAAAGGCTGTAAATGATATTCCTAATATTAATGCGATTAACCTTAACGGGCGACACGTAGAATGAGAAAACCACTTTTCTCGTGCACTCTCGACTTGATATCGGTCGTGCAAGATTTCATGCGAGATTGCGCTACAACAGTTCGATTGGACGAGTCACATCGACGGTGGAGATCGTCCAGGTTAGTGAGCGGACGACACAATATCTGTTGATCTAGAGAAGTGAGATCAATGGCAAGGATTGAAGCGCTTGATAAAAGGAGAATTCAACGAGGGACCGACAATGATTGATCAGATAAGGGGGACCTTCAAGGCGAAAATCCACGTACATAAAATCCAAAGCATCCGAGTGTCATTTTGGATAAGGGTATTATAATCATGGCGGATAGTAATGAAAAAATGTTTTACAACTATTGAGTTTGAATCCACATATATTCACGCCATGACATGTAAACAGGATCAGCATTGCCAGTGCTTGCGTAGGAAGCCACCACCGAGCTAAGGAGGAGTACCTCTATCTTGAAAATTGAAATATTGACCGTTGTTGGTCTCTGTGAGAGCTTTTGTAACAAAGATTGTAGCAAATAATATTGTCAACGAGGCTACCGGTATCTGAAAGCTTCCTATGTTTCTGCGCATGTAGGAAGCTTGCTCCATTAATGAATGGTCGACAAGAGTCATTGAATTTAGAACTATTTAAATTGTTGAATTTGGTCTTATAAATTGCAACCTAAGATATTAAATGTAAGTTGCAACAAGCTTGGCTTGGTTTTGATGCATTGAATACATGTGACTGTACCAAGAATTGTGGCAAGTTTTAGAGAGATTGTTGGTTATATTTCCAAATTTGAGTGTACTTTGGCCATTGTGCAAAATTATCTTTCCGCATTTTGTTCAACTGGGTATCTTTTGTTATTGTTGCAACCATTTTAGCCATATAATTCAATACACTTATCTGATTTGTCCAATGAAAATGACCAGAATTAATGAAATATTGGAGTTCTTGAAAACTTTGATTCTATCTACTTCTAATGATACATTCCAAATCAGAAAATGTTCTCTGTCAGAAATTCAGACTTGTCTACAATATCCACAAGAACAGATTTCTTTTTTGCAGCTTGAATCTCAACTACAGCATGAAGAATTACAACAGTGGAGTCATCATTCTGAACATGTTTGTATTCAAAATATTGAAACAGACTCCCATAAACAACAAGACAATAATGTTACAGTGGATTTAGATCCAGTGCCCAATAAAGTAGCAGAGTTACATGTAGATGCAGAAGTTCAGTTTGCACTCCCCAAGCCCATCATCGGACCTTGGGAAGAGCTTGTCAGCAACAAGCACGTAACAGGTCTTGGATATGATAAGGAGGTTTCCTTTCATATTCCAGATTACTCAAAGCCCATTCAGTTTTAGAGTGTCAGATTCCTTCATGACAGTTCACCTCTAGTTGTTCCAGATTCTGCTCCTCTTCCATAGCAACAACAACAGATTAAGAAATGCCAACATTGTGATCGAGTTGGCCACATGAAAGATCACTGTTTTGATCTTCATTCATATAAGCATTGTCATAAAACCAGTAATTCTTTAAACATATGCTTCAGAAACAAACCTCCTGCAAGAACAAAGATTCATCTTGGATGGATCACTTCTTGGCAATGGGCTTCAACAACCAAGAAGATATTTCGCTCATACAACAGGATTTGTTCTCAAGTATTGAATAGTCTTGCAGTTTAGTTTTCTTCATCTTCTCACCTTGTATCTGACAGGGGGGAAGCGATGGTCATATACAAGCTTCAAAGCCACATCAAGCGAGCCTGAGCCACAACTTGCCATACTAGATTCGAAGTTGTAGCCAGAGACAAATATGCCCCTAAGCATGCCTCCAATCGGTGATACCTCTTCAAAGAATTGGGGACACTTCCTATAGCAGAAGACTTCAACTTCTTGCCAGTTTTGGAAGATTTCCAGGAATTGCATTAAGCATTCTAGAGTTGTTGGTCATCCTTAAACCATCATAGGTTGAGACCTCCCTTTTCAGGTTGAGGTTCTCCCTTTTATGCAGGGTGATACCTCCCTTTCATGGTTGAAGGTTTCCCTCTTCAAAACATCACGAGCACTTCCTCTAGTAGAAGACCTGAGCTTCATGCCATACTTGGAAGAGTTCTGGGAACTACACTAAGCATTCCAGTGTTGTTGGTCATCCTTAAACCACCTCCCTTATACCAGCATTTCATAGAGCACATTCAGCCTAGTGCTACCATGCATTTTTTCACGTTTTGTATTACAGCTCTCTTCTTGGACTCATACATAACCCTTCAAATTAATGGGGGGGATGTTGGACACCTAATCCTCTATGGGTTGGTGTAGAATGTGAACAACCATGAGAGTCCAAGAGACCTTGAATGTGGAACCCAACAGTCACACAAATGTACTATAAATGTATATCATTGTCAATAATAGATACACACTCATGTTCATTCATCTTTTGTGTTTTCCATGTATGTGTCTTAACACGCACCAAACAGAGATAATATTACCAATTTATGACCCTGGGAAGTTGGTTGCCCAACTAACCCCAACGAGGCCCACAAAATGTTAGTGTTCCATATCATGGGGTTAGGGTTTTAGTTGTTTAGGGTATTCTCTTGTTGTTTAATAATAAATAGGCCCTTGAGCCTCATTGTAACACAGTTCAGAGGCATGTAGTTGCCACATCTCTTCTCTGAGATAAGCTACCATCGCCTGAGCTTGTTTATTTCCATTATGTTTGTAAGCATATTTCACTCATTTGATATTAATGAAATTATGTGTTATTTCTGTTACATCTCTGTATTTATGTTTATATTTGCAATTTGTTGCATTCTTGTTTGATTTCAGATCATTTTATATATACTTGTCACTATAGAGGAGATCCACTATGTATTAAAGTCATTTGCTAGGGAAAAATGGTCGGGCCCTGAAGGTTGGACAATCGAGATATTCTTACATTTATTGGAACATATGAAAACGGACTTATTAGAGATGGTTGAGGAGTCCTAGATCTGGAAATATATCTTGGGGTCTATCAAATCTAATTTCATTTCACTTATCCCAAAGGTCATTTATCCTTCCATTTTTCCTGATTTCACTATGCAATATAATTTATATGCTCATCTCAAAGGTTATCGCAGATTGGAACAAAGGAGTTCTCTCACTTCACGTCTCCGGGGAACAGTTCGGTTTCCTTCAAAGCATATATATTCACGACGTAATTACTATTGCACAAGAGTGTATTCATACTATTCAGACAAAACATTTGGAGTCGCTAGTGATGAAGGTTGATTTACAACCAGCTTATGATTGTGTGGATTAGACTTTTCTCAGGATTGTCTTTTAGAAGATTGGTTTGGTTATTCATAACATTGAGTGGATTATGGCATGTGTGTCACATGCATGATTGGAGGTTCTCATAAATGGGTTCCCCACTGAGCTTTTTTGTGCAGGTTGAGACTTGTGACAAGGATGCTCCCTTTCACCCATTTTATTCATATTAATCATGGATGGGATAAGAAGAAATATCAATATGGCCATAATAGTTGGGACCTTCATAGGACTGCAAATGACTCAAGAGGTAAGTATCACAAACCTCTTCTTTGTTGATGATATGCTGACCTTTGGTATGATTTCTTGGTCATAGTGGGAGACATTATATCACATATTTCAATGCTTTGGAATGGCTTCTGGCCTTATTGCAAAAGGGAAAAAGTCAATATTTATTTTTTCAAATGGAAGCCCTACTGATATCTGGTACAGTGCTAAGATGTTCAATGTCCCTTGCAAGCCAATACAAGAGGGTTTCACATACTTGGGAAGTAGACTGAAACCAAACAACTACCGAGTGGAGGATTTGTATTGGTTGCTACATAAATTCCATAATAAACTTAAGTGTTGAAATCACTAGTGGCTCTCCCTGGGTGGCAGATTCACATTGATTCCATCGGTCCTTCAACAATTGGTTATTTATTGGATGCATATTTTCTCCCTCCTTGCTTGCATTATCTCTGATATAAAATCAATCTTGCCTCATTTCTTGTGGTCTGGGCCTGAGGGGAATCACAAATTCCATTTTATCAAGTGGGACACTATCTCTAGTCCCAGATATTTGGGTGGTTGGGGTATTCTCAACACATAGGTTTTTGGCATGTCTTTACTCATAAAATCCATGTGGAGGGCACTATTTAGTGATGGAATATGAAAATATATCATAGCTATAAAATACCATAAAGGTAGATCTTTTGCAGATTGGTTTTGCAGTGGGGGAATAGGTATCAGAAGGGGCTCTTTCATATGGAAGATCTTTCAAAGGACAAAATACCTACATATTAGATGGTCCTTTGGGAGGGGAAATATGATCATCATTGGTATAGATGATGTTTTTGGACAAAATGAACATTATAGATTCTCGGTGTAAATTTTGGAGGCACTACACCAACGAGGTTTTTTCTTCCTAGAACATGTTATTAATGGTTGGAATGGGGCTCAACCATCTTGGTGCGGGGTTGAACAGTTGGGATTATCGAGGTAGGTTGCTCTGACATTGAATTCATATATAAATATTTTAAGAAGTGTGTGATTGTGCCGACATCCGAGGGGGGATACTCTAACATGGGTTGGTTCTCTCAAAAAGGGCACGATGGTTTTCGTGAACTGCTATTAGCAAATCATGCATATTAACAAATAATATGTACCACATCCATGAGTTCTGACGGTCTGGAGAACAATTTCACCTTTGAAAGTCATCCTTTTCTGTTGGTTGGTGTGGAGAAACAAACTTCTGACCTGGGACAATTTATACAAACATGGTTTTTTGGGACCAGGATGTTGCATCCTATGCGGTAGTGGAGATGAAACAATAACTCATATCTTCATCCAATGAAACATTGTTATTCATATTTTGTCTATGATTTTGTCTTATTGCAAGTTAAATTTTAGAGTGCTTTTTTTTTTTTTTTTTTTTTTTTTTTTTCGATTGAACATTGTTTGAGATGGGTGCCTCTGGGAAAGGGACTAACATCTATATCCTGATGTTTACATTTTGGGAGATTTGGAAGGCTAGAAACACCTATTTCTTTCGTGGGATTTCGATCATCGTCTATAGGATTTGTGTAAAAAACCTTGGCTGAAGCATATGGCTCCAAGGTGGAAACGTACCATAGACATGTTTAGATGCTTCATGAATCCATGCATATAATTTCTAGTCGTTTTTTATGGTGTTGAACAACAGGGCTAATGTGGATGTGGGGGATGGCTGCACATCCGTGAGAATTATGGCTACAAACTACACTGCCAAGGGGGGAGAGGCACGAACTCTAGGGAAGAAATGGTATCCTTGTAGGGTTTACTATGGTTTTCGAGTGATCGAGAGATCCTGAATATTCACATCTATGGGGATTCACAAACAATAATAGATGGTTTTTCTAGTTTATCAAATTTCTACCCTCCGGAACTTCAGGGATGGAAGGATCGAATCAAGACTCTGTTGCAATATTTCAGGAGTATCAATTTTCTACATATTTACAGGGAATCTAATAGGATCGTCGACACCCCTTCCAAGCTGGGATTAAATTATCCTGAAGGTTTCATATACTATAGTTTTATTTCTGAAGGCATTGTGCAAAAGGATGGAAGAATTATTATTCCATAGCTGGGACATGGACTTTGGCATCATTGAATATCAGTGTCCACTTACTTATGTTTTTCGGCAATGCAATTTTTCACACTCTACTATGATTCCCAATATAATGATTTTGGAATAATGTCATATGTTTTTTGAAGAGTTTTCCTTTCAAAATACTTTGTTCATTTTCTGAGTTTATTATAGCTCTAAGACTGGAATGTTAGATTTATAGTAAATATATCTGACATTTATGGCTATATGCTTTGAATATGTAAACTGGTTTTTTATTCTAGTAAAAGCTGGTTAGTTTTTCTTCTGTAAATAATATAATATATTAATATATATATATAATATATATATATAATATATAATATAAACTTTCGGTTACTTTATATTTACATAAAGTTTGTAAAATTAAAGTGCAAATTGAAGTAATATATCTATATATATAAAATATAAACTTGCGGTTACTTTATATCTCTATTAAAGTTATGTAAAATTAAAGTGCAATTGAAGTATATTAATTATGGCGGATATCAATTTCTTTTGTTATTTCTATTTTTAATTTATTAATTTAAATTACTATTTTACAATTTTTAAATGTAAGGTTATATGACAACATATCTCCCATAGTGGGTTTGTTACACAAAAATATCGTCACCATGATTATTTGCAGTCAGTATGGGTCTATCATCACCTATACTAGCCTCCTAAGAAAGTCTCAAACCTTAGCTCTTCATGTCAAGCTTTGCAAAAGAGAAAAAGACTTTGAAAATCAATATTACTCTAGTTCCGCACTTTCTCCTACTTTTACCTGCGGACCCGCACTCTTTATTCATAATACCTGCGTACCTGCACGCTCTGTCTGTAAAGGGGTGGGTGCGTACCCCTGTGAAAGTCAAAAAGGCGCAAGTTTATCCTAAAAAACTCACTTTTGGGTTAATTCTAGATGTTTCTAGAAGGATTTCGATGTGGATTGTTCGCTCCAAGGTGGTTCATGCATCCCAAAAGAGAAGGAGCTAATCCCTTGATAGGAGGAGCTATCCCTTTGAAGGAGGGCTTTATCCCTTTGAAGGAGGACCTAGTAACTTCCCTCCATTGCACTATAAATTAAGGCATTGGGTCAATTGCTGAAGAGGTTAGAAGCTGAACATTTTTTAGGGTAAATGCTGATGGAATTGGGACTTCCTAGTTAAACTTGAGAGGAGAGATCACACACCTTTTGGTTTCATTGGGAAGCGAGTGAAGCTTGTCAAAGTAGAGGGGACTTCTTGTCGGACCCTGGGAGGAGCTTGTACAGCATTAAGGCAAAGGTTGTAAAGTTCTTCTTCATTTGAATTAATACAATCAGATTCATTTTTCTCAACAAATTGTCTTATGGTTTGTTTCATAATCTCCTTGATCATTATGATGAATATGCTTTATAATATTGGATTTTCAGGTGCTATTTAATTGTTTGCTTGTTTGTGTTTGCAGAATTACACTTCAAGGAAACTCATTTGGAGCAAGGGAGCGAGGCTTCTACAAAATTACATTGGACCCAAGGTAGGCCTAAAACACTTGTTTGCCTTTATTTTACTCGCATATTTAGAGAAATATAGTTTTTGATTGGCTTACTTGTCACTAGATATCAGTAGATACTAGGAAGGTCGATCTTGTCCGCAACCTCGACCCATTCCACATGACAAAACGACGACTCCACTGGGGACTTGATTGTTTTCCTTGTTTTTTCTTTGACCTGAGAAACTTGCCTTTTTGTTTCTGTTTTTGGCTTGTTGTGTGTGGAATTGGGTGGATTTAGTGGATCTAGGTTTG
>APFE031096245.1:0-117704 GCA_000404065.3 Pinus taeda
TGGATGATTTTACAATTTATGGTGATTCATTTGAAGAGGCATTAGAAAATTTGGAAAAAGTTCTTATTAGGTGTAAGGAGACAAACCTTTCATTAATTCATGAGAAATGTTTTATGATGTTTACTGAAGGGATTGTTTTGGGTCACCATATTTCAGGAGATGGAATTAAGGTTGATAGATCAAAAGTTGAAGTCATCTCCAAGCTACTGATTCCAAATTGTCAAAAAGATGTTAGAAGTTTTCTTGGGTTTACTGGTTATTATAGAAGATTTATTGAAAACTTCACCAAAATAGCATCTCCTCTCTTTAAATTAATCACAAAGGACTGTGAATTCAAATGGGATCCTGATTGTCAATCTGCATTTGAAGCTTTAAAAACTAGAATATCTTAAGCACCCATTTTGAGAGGACCAAATTGGAAACTTCCTTTCCATATTTCCATAGATGCTTCAGATACAGCTCTAACAGCTGTGTTGGTTCAAAAGGATTTAGTTCCTTATGCCATTTATTACACCAGTAAAAATTTGACTCCAACTGAGTTAAACTATACTGTAACTGAAAAAGAGTTCTTAGTCGTTGTTCATGCAATCAACAAGTTTAGACACTATATAACAGGCTATGAAACTTTAGTCCATACCGATCATTCTGCCATTAGATATCTCATGAACAAACCTGTTACCAATGGCAGAGTCACAAGATGGCTTTTACTTTTACAAGAATTCAATATTACTGTGTTAGATAGACCAGGGAAACAAAATAGAGTAGCTGATTTCTTGTCTAGAATCCAAAATACTAATGAAGATTCTCTAGTAGAGGATAAGTTTCCAGATGAATATCTATTTGCAGTAACTACTAAAACTCCTTGGTATGCAGATATTGCTAACTATTTGGTTACAGGGAAGCTACCTTCACACTTATTTCCTAATGAGAAAAGGAAAATCATCCAGGAGAGCTCAAAGTATTCATGGATTTCTAATGAATTGTTCAAAACAGGGCTAGATTGTGTGATCAGAAGATGTGTTCGGGAAGATGAAATGCCTGAAATCCTTAAGGCATGTCATGATGAATCATGTGGTGGACACTTTGCTGACAAGAGGACGGCCCATAAAATCCTTTCTTTAGGATATTTTTGGCCTTCTCTCTTCAAAGATGCAAAGCAATATGTCAGAAGGTGTGACAGCTGCCAAAGAGTAGGGATACCAACTCTTTCAAATGAAATGCCATTACAACCACAGGTACTCATCGAACCCTTTGAGAAATGGGCTTTAGATTTCGTTGGACCTATAATCCACCATCTAAACAAAAGAAGTATATATTGGTTTGCACTGATTATGTTACTAAATGGGTAGAAGCCAAGGCATTGCCTTCGGCCACTGAGAATTCAGTTATTCAATTTCTTTTCGAGGATATTTTTACTCATTTTGGTGTCCCAAGAGAAATTGTGACAGATCGGGGAAGTCAATTTACATCTAAATTGATGGAGAAGCTGATGGAGGAATATAGAATCAAGCATAGAAAATCTACTCCATACCATCCGCAAGCAAATGGTCAAGTGGAATCCACAAATAAAGTTCTTGAGAGCATCATCACCAAGACTGTTCATGTTCACAGAAGAGATTGGGCAGAAAGGCTTCCTGAAGCCTTATGGGCCTACAGAACTACATGGAGGAACACAACAGGACATTCTCCCTATGAACTTGTTTATGAGAAAGAAGTCTTGCTCCCCATTGAGTTTCAAATCAAGACCTTCAAGATGGCAGTTCAACTGGGGATGAGTCTATCAGAAGCCCAAAAGCACAGAATGGAGCAGATACATGAGCTAGATGAAATAAGACAAGATGCAATTTTAAGGACCGAACTAGTTCAGCACCAAAGAAATAAGTGGCACGACCGGTATATCAAAGAAAAGAAGTTTCAAAAGGGAGATTGGGCATTACTGTTTGACTCAAAATTTAAAGACTTTAAAGGAAAATTTCAAACTCATTGGCTTGGGCCATATGAGATTGATGAAGTCTTTAACAATGGAGCAGTTCGAATCATTACTATTGATGAGTCTCAAACTCCTCTCATTGTGAATGGCCACCGATTGAAAGTTTATCATAAGCCACTCTCAAAAGAGGACTTTGTCAAAATGTTTCAAGAAAATTTTGCAATGAGGCTAGTGGAGAAGAATCCTTCTCCTCCATCAGCCTAATCTTTGTTTCTTTTGAATTGAAAAAATAAAATAAAATAAAATATGTGTATAAGCCTGAAAACCAATCTCAGATTGGCAGTCTTATACAGAAAATATGGGGTGAAAATCAGGGACACCTGACACTCCATATTTTCCAAAAAAAAAATCTCTCTCTTTCCATCATCATTCCATCTTTATTCCATTTCACTTCACTCCATATTTTTCATTCCATTTCATTTTCCACTTCATTCCATCCACTCCATTTCATATCAGCAATAAAAATCCTTTTTAGGATTATTTCCATTCAGTTAGTCTTTTCCTAACTAACTTTGTGCAGTTAAAAAGGGAGATGTCTTAGTTTCCACAGCTGGAAACTGTTTCCACAGCTCGCACCAGTTTCCGCAGCTAGAAATGACTCTGTCTCTACAGCTAACAACACTCTGTTTCTAAATGAAAATCTCAGTCAAAGGTTCACATTATCATCACCAAGGGCAGCAAGGATATGAGGCACCTGCAAGATCAGACAACAATAATGGATCAGCAACCTTAATCAACAAATGGAAAACTCATGAAGGTATGATCAAAATCTTTTCCAAACAACAATTTAATGTCATTTTATGCATAATTATTAAATCATGGAAGTGCCACTAAATGCAATGATTTGGAAAATATCATCACACTTCTCCTCCACGATAATCCTTCATCCACCTCATACCCTTCTAACATTCCTATGATCACCATTTATTTAAACTCGAAATGGGATTGTTGTTTCATTTATTGGCCGTACAAGGAAATGACCTATTACACTATGTCTCTCCACTACATGATTTCCGCATCCAATACTGATACGTGTGTGAAGCCACTCGGCTCTAAAGGATTCGGCCGTTACGCCATACCCTTATCACTCCACTTCCGCATGCATTTGAATTCATTCTCGTGTTTTACACCCTCATACGCACACCATTATCACTCCCATTTCCACTGTAAACTCCACAGCTCTGTTCCAAACCCCACCTACAGTCTGTAAAACACTTTGCATTGCGGCTATTCCACTTAGAGCTGTAATTCATCTATTTTTCCGTTAAGTATCCTCCCTGAGTAGTCATATACAGTTAAGATTTCAGCCGAAGAGTGAAAGCCGAAGATGGGAAAGCTGCTTAGAGCTGAACCCGAAGGTCCGAAATATTTAGAAGGATATTCTGAGACAAAAGAGGCATTGAAAAAAGCAAAATGGTTAAAGCTCATTGAAAAATTCAGAGGATATGACAAAGAGGTAACGAAGGCATTTGCTCGGTCATTCAATGGAAATACTGTGGAAGTAGGGGACCTGAAGTTTACAATAATAGAGAATACAATAGCCACAGCAACCAGTCTACCTCAGGTAGGAGATAGATGGTTCAAGAACAGAGGGGTGGAAGATCAAGCATGGAAGGATATGCTCAAGAACCCAGGTATGGATACTTCAATATTTACTAAAGGGATTCCCGTACATATAATCAAAGAAGAATGGACTGCTTTGCTATTGCTTGTTCAAAAGTTTATTACATGTGAGGGCCGCTTTGGTACCATGTATATGTACCATGCAAGGATTATGATGAATTTTATGGAAGGCCATGCCATTAATCTACCCTACTTTTTTCTAAGAATTCTAAAGAAAATGAGTTCCACTGTCCAAAAGAATGTAGGCCACATTGAACCCCATTTACATCATCACGACCTCATTAGAATCCTCATAGAAGAACAATTGAAAAATCACAAGGATACATGGGAAAAGTTTTTGGTTAGAAATCATTTCCAAGAAGTGACTGAAGCTTCCGCTAGTAGTCCTCCTAAAATCCCAAAAGGAAGTAGGAGAATGAAAAAGGATGTTGCTGTCCAGGACCCACCTATTGTGCAAACTCAGGAAACTACCCAGGAAGAAGAGAAACAGAAAAAGAATAAAGGGAAGACAATTGCTCATGAACCATCACCATCACCTGAACCTTCAGTAGAAGAAGACTCCCAAACCTTGGCTGATAGGTTAGCAAAACTTCAAGCCACTGCCCTCTTGAAGAGGAAACAGAAAGAAAAATAGAGTGCCCAGCAAAAGAGCACTAATGTACAAGTGAGAAGAAGCAGTAGGCTGAAGGGAAAGATGAGTGTGACTAAAGAAAAAAGTCACATTTCATTGATTTGGGAGAAGCTACACCTGAAAAGACTCCAGCTCAGCTTGGCCCTGAGTCCAATCCTCCACGTGAGGAGAGTCCCTTTCAAACAGAACCTCAAACAGAAATTAATTTTGAACATAGCCCAAGAAGGACACCTGATATTAACCCTGACTAGCAGGAGTTATATGATTATTTGGAGGCCTTGGAGCAATCAATTGCTGGTCCAAGCACTATAGTGCTTCTTGATGAATAGGTCAAATCTTTAAAACAGGAGGTGTTTGAACTAGAAGTCCTGAACCGGCATATTAAACAAGAAAATGAAGCATTGAAAGAACAAAGCAAAGTGGACAAAATGGTCCATGACAATACAGTGCTTCACTTGGGACTTTGGCAGAAGAAGAACAGAAAATTGAAAGGGAAATGTAAGAAACTCAGCAGGGCATTAATCAATTTGAGGTTCAGATGTTTAGTCAAGAAACCGAGGGCAATTTTGGCAACAAGGAGAAAGAGAAGAAGGCTAGATGTTTTGGCAGAAGCATCTGAGCACATGGATTAAAAGCAATGATAAAGTTTTGGTTGCATGAGGACATGCAACACCTTCACAGTGGGGGTATGTTGAGCCTCAAATTTACACTTCTTTACACATCCTCCCAGCCTCTTTTTCCTATTCATTTTCCTATTTTTCCACTCATTCCCTCCATCAATTTGCTCAAGTCATTGTATTTTAGGACTTTTTACATGGTTTTCTAATTATGTTAATGACTGTGTTTGGCTTAGAATTTTGGTCCAAGGTGTTGCGTTTCCGCAGCTCATACAGGGTTTACATAGGGTTTTCTGCAGCTGATCTTGGTTTCCGCAGCCAACCCCGGATTCCGCATCTGTTTTATTAAACGCTATGTTCCAAGTGTCCTCCGGGAAGAAGAGCCACATGGGCAAGTTCGTGGAACCAAGGACATGGTGTGTGTCCCTCCAGATCATCCAAACCAGTCATCCAAGCCCGTGGTCAACGAGGAGGCAACTTCGGTCAAACAGAGGTCATTGGCGGTGGCACGGCTCTACGTGTTCTGTTTTAGAGCACGTGAAGAACAGGTGGCATCTTCCTCAGTTATGAAGGTAGTGGGAAACATAATCCAACAGCAGATCGAATGCCCACAATGACCGTTGCCTAGATCCGAGGATGTAGCAGGACTACGTGTTTCTATTCAGCTATTCGAATTACTTAGATTTCGTTAAGTTAGTTCACCTTCCGCAATTATAAATAAAGCGTCTTTGAACGCTGGACAAGTTAGTTGTTAGCTGCTGTTTTTATACCTTTGAACTCCCACTGTATTTTCCTATTTTATGCGCAATACATGAGAAGACTGTTATTCCATTTACGCGTGTGATTGGTCTTTGAAACGGCTGGAGTAGGCAGAGGGCCCCTATTTACTAAAGGCCTGTACAGTGTTTTAGTTTCTCGCATTTCGTTTTCTTATTTCATGTATATAATGCCTTTAATTGTTGTGTTTTAGATAGCTGTACATACATTTCAATTTCTGCTTGTTTACATTTCTACTCTTTTTCATGACTGATCAGTGTGTTATACAGGTTTCTTAGGCGTGCCCGGGACAATTTTATGCTTTTCTTTTGCACAACTAGTGACATGTGTGATCATCTTGTCTATGTTGCTGACCTTCTTTGTTTTGCAGCCTTTATTTCATCATTATCATTTAGTCAATTTGCATATTTGCTTTTTGTTTGTAGATATCAAGTTTTTATCTATTGATGGACCAAAAAATCACTTAATGCAGCTTGGTTTAGTTGTTTAGAAACTCACAATTGCTTGACTTGTTTTTAATTGTTTATCACATGATACATTCAGTTAAAAGGCAAGAGGTTAAGAAGAAGTTAAAGTATTTGTGACTAGTCTGTCTTTTAGATAGATTTACTTTAGTTTCACATTGCTTAGTTATTATTTGACATAGATTTCATTTGCATTTCCTTGCAGCAACAGAGGCACTGGGCCAATGTCATTAGTCTTTTATTTGATGCCTTTACTTTCCTTTAAGCATTGATTTCATTTCAAGCTTTCTTGGAGAGTACTTTTAAGTTGTAAGAAGCACATCACAATCTCACACACTTCAGTCACTTTATTTCGTCATACCACATTAGGAGAGATATACTTGAAAACAACCCTAAAAAGTAAAAACGATAAAAGCTCAAGAAATAGTTGCCTAAGTACATACAGTACACCTCACTTCATCAGCTTACGAGCCTCGGGTTGACATTTAAAAGTTGCAATTTAGGTATCACTAAATTGACCAAACAGTCCTCAGTGACAAAAAAAGAGGAACATTGATCAAGAAGTGTTGAAAATATGTTGATAAGGGGAGCACCCTTTTCTTTTGATGTTGAAGGGGTAGATAATGTAGACATGGGCAACAACTGACAAAAAGTATGGAGAGAATACAAACATTGGAAGTAGCTATCATAAGAAGAAAATATAAAAGTATCTCCATCAATAATAAAGGGGGATATTGTCGAAAATGGTTGTTATTGATGTCAAAGGACGTCCAAAAGAAAGAGAAAGTTACATAGTCAAATATCATATTTTGATACTTTCCAATGATATATGGCCCACCTTATAACTCCATATGGTTGAGGATAAATCATTTTTTTAAGATTCATTATACATATTTATAATTGCACAGGTCAGCCCAACTAGTGGACAAGTTGGCCCCAGAAAAGATGACATCAAACACTATATGTATGCCACTTGTGTGGCTCATTTGAGTATCGATTTGTTGGTTGTGCTGAGTAATAAGGTTTGTGAAAAACCATTGGGATGAATTGAAGGAAAATAAGGGTCAAGCTTAGGATCTAAGGAGTTATGAAAAATCTGTGATAAACGAAAATCATTTTTGTTATTCTGTTGTGATTAATTTGAGGGATATAACATTGTGAGAAGGTTGAGTTTCTTGAGCTTGAGTAGGTCAAATTTTGGGTAGATTTTACATCCATTTTGAAGAAGTTCAAGGCCTTTTAAAAGGCTAACTAGTTATCTTTGTTAGAACAAACATGAAACCTATTGAGTAGGTCATGTCTTAGACCATTGATTTTTGCATAGTTGTGATACTTTTGGAGGTCGAGCCTTAGTTTGTCTAGGCAATAGGGTCGAGTTAAGGGAACAAGGTCGAGTTGAAGGAAGATAGGTCTAAGCTAAGTAAATTAGGGCTAAGCTGAAGGAGAAGAGGGCCAAGTTGACTGAGGTATAAGACAAGGAATATTTCTAAGGTAAATTATCTATTTATTCTTTTGTGGTATTCCATTCTTTTACCCAACTTCTATCAAAGGTGACTAAGACTTGATTATTTAGACCACAAGGCCTATAGGGAACTTTAAAATGAAGTGAAACATATTTGTAAGGGATAAATAAGTGTTAGAACAACAAGGACATAGATACAGTGTGGGTACAAGTTGCTTGGAAGGCAGATCATCTTTTGAACAAACAATAAGCCTAAATATTGACAGTGACCAACGAAGTACTTAGTTGAGTTGAGTTGTAGAGGACCCATTTTGATTTGAAAAAATAGTCTATAAAACTAACTCTTAGGATTTGTATATTATGAGAACTGTAAAGGGTAGCTCAAACTTGTTTTGTACAAGAGAAAAAGGATGAAGGGGCAGAGGAATCCAAAATTTGTTCAAGAAGGAATTGATTGTGTTAAACCTAGTTGGAACTAAGAAAAAGTTAAAGAGGAAATCCATGTTAAAGGGTAGAGAAAGATTATAAGAAGGCCATGTGGTTGTGACCAAGGTTGAAGGTGAAAACCTAAGAGTGGCATGGTTGGGTGACAACTCCTATTGAAGAAAGGAAATTGGTGTGAAACAAGAGAAGTTGTGAAGTATCTTGAAGAATTAAGTTATTGCCTACAAATTGTTGAGTTGGTTCTCAACTGAGTGGATTAGATTCTTCTATAGTTGGTCCTTACTTGTTACAAGGGTTCTTACAAAATATTTACAAAGAAAATTTTTATAAGTGTTTCTTATAAATATCTTTGTTTCATAACTTATGTGCATCAAATGTTTTAAAATATATATTTTTTAAAGTAATGAGATAATTATTCATCCCTCCTCTCAGTATCTCCAATGGTTAGTCTTAGAACAAGTTCCTCCAGACCCAACCTAGCATATGGAAAGTATACCTTAAAGACACATATGTAAAAATCAAGAAAGCATAACTCCAAACCTTCGAAATAAGTCTCCTCCATAGTCATGAATACAAAATTATAAGGTCTCACCATTGATTTTGAAGAAGAATTTGTGGCTGCTTAAGAACAAATAGTTAGGCTTAGAAAAGGAAATATAAGGCTTAAAGAATAGCTGCAAATCCTTGAAGAGAAGATTCATAGAATTTATGAACGAAAGTTGTCCTCCCAATATCTCAAGCAAAGGAAGCAAAAAAAAAGAGAAGAAATGTTGTCAATTTAGCTAAAGGAAAACATTCAGGATTATATGAATCTAGAAGTAGATGTTGATAAAAAAAACTCAAAGATAAAGATAATTTTTTTGAAGTATTTCCTTGAAAATTAAGCTACAAGAAGAAAAAATAATAGAATATGTGATGAAAATCCAGTTGAAGGAAAAACAAGAAAATTGTGAGAAGCTTGAAATATAAATTATCTCATTAAGAAATGAAGTAGACAATCTCAACAAGAACTTGAAAACTTGTAAAATGTTGGATGATATTCTTAGCAATCAAGGATGACAATATGAAAAAATAGGTTTTGGTTAAGTGGGAAAACTTCATTCAAAGAATATGCAAGTCTTAAGTCACCAGAAAAGAAAATTGAAGAAAAGCCCGAAGGTCATGCTAATATTATTCATAGTCCCAATCACATTGGAAGCAAGGTCAGAAATCATGATGAGGTTGGAAGATATATTTCACCAAGAATTTATGTTGATCCTCTCAAGGAATCCCTACACAATACAAGAAACAATGAAATAAGAGACAAGGATTGACAAAGAAGAAAATCTTCTTCAAAGTATACCATCTTCAAAATAACTGCTTCATCAAGGAAATCTTACTAATTCATGTATCATACCATATTTCTTGGCTATTTGTTTCATGTACAAACTTTAGACATAAGTCCTATGTCAAGAATGATTATGTAATGAAAGAGGCCCTTTCCAGGCCCATAAAAGAAAAATTATAAGAAATCAAATCAAAGGTCCTAATGGCTATATATAGCAGCAAAAATCATAATTATTTTTCTCCCTTATTCAAGTACAATATGGAATGCTACAAATTCCACAACTTTGGGCATATAAAATACACCAAGGTGTGGAGAAGAAACAAGAAGAGCCAAACATGGATCTAGAGGCTCAAGACACAAATCTAAATTATTGATGAAAGCTTTTTCAAAGTATATGCAAGGTTGAATTCTCTAAGGTAGTTTAGGAAAGGGAATTTTGGACTATGTAATATGATGTTCGGTTTCACTACACAAAGGTTGCAGAAGGTTGTGTTCTCTAATGCTTGCAAAATAATGTAGAATTTACTTGCAAGTTGGAAGGGACTTCCCTTAATGTTCATGGATGGGGACTCTTTCTCTATTTTGCATAGTTTGGAAATGCCAACATTATCATTTTTTAAGTTTCTTACAAATATATGGGTAAACTTATGGGTTGAATTAAACAAACTTTCACAATTTAGCTCAAGATTCCCTTTTCTTATGGTATATGATGGTCAATATTCAAAATAGTAAACAATAGTAGCTTAATGTTCCACTTACTTTCCCTCAAAAAATTTGACTTCGTCCTTTGTAGGAGAAATTTACCTTTTAATGGCTATTTTCTTGGTCCATTTCTCAACTAATTGGTCCATGGAGTCCCCAATGGCTAGTTAGGCCTTCTAATGGCTAGTTAAATTTTCCATGGCTATTTTGGATTGACTTTCCCTTTGACCATTTTGTCTAGTTCTCAAATGCCTTGATGAAGTTTCCAATGCTACCACTTGGGTTTGTTGTAAATCAACCTCATTTGATCTAGTTTTTGTTTTAGTTGACCAAAATATGTCATGTTGCCACATCATCACTATTTACTATGTCATTATGCCATATGATAGATCTTTAATGCCCTTGGGAATTTGGAGAAACTATGACATGGGTTTTGTTCATTTCATTGGGTAGACTACTTTTGACATAACACATGCATCATTTTGCCAAACATTACCCCTATTTTTCCACTTGGAAACTTGCTTGATATGTTGACCAAGTTTGACTAAGATATAACTAGGCACTACCACCTTTCATTAAAAAACTTTGGCATGGAATCCTCTCATCAAACTACACAATATGAGACTGTGTTCACATTTTTACCACCAAGGCCACTTTGCATTGGATATTATGAACTACCTTGGGAAATGTAAAAACTTGTTCAATGAGGTTTCCATGTTCTAATATTTTTCTAAGGAATACGGCACCAAGGCCAAGGCTAGTTACAAACTCTATAGACCATAACCATATTGAATGAAATACGTGCACCTTCACATGGGTTTGATTGGTGCATATACCTATGAGCATCGCTATAAATGTAGCCTCCCACAAAACCATGAGTCCTCGAGGGAGTTCACCTAAGGCCCTCCAATCTTGTACAAATTGAAAGTAGCTCAAAGTGAAACTTCAAGGGGCCAACCATGGTCTGACCAAGACAAGGAAATACATACTAAATGACAAAGACACACATATAAGATACATAATATAAGGCCTCACATGGTTTTTACATTGATTTTTGCTAGAAAATTATATACCACAAAGCAGTGGAACACATAAAATATTGCAGAAATATAAATATAGAAAACGCATAAAACAATAGAGACATAGATATACATGGTTCACCCAGTTTGGGCTACATCCACGGAGAGACAGCCAGTCCTTCTTTTATTATATTACCCAGCAAAATGAAGAGATACAACCTACAGTAGATTTGCTATAACTCCCTCTTCACTCTCAATCTCCTCTCTTTTCCTCACTCAGAATACAGATATACATAGACGGAATACAATTCCCTCATATATAGTGAGGGGTTGCCTTCTAGGGAAAAAAACCCTAAACTAAACATAACTTCTACCGTCATATCATCTTCCTAATGAACGGCCCAGATTGACTAGAAATTACTAGACTTTTACAAGGAAATTTTCATCTATTTTTAGCTTCGGGAGCACTACCCCCGAATCCCCACATGGGGGACAAGTCCCCCTTGCACCTCCCTCACGTGGAGAGGTGTATAATCATCCTGAGGTATACATCTAGCTGAAACCTTTGAATACAGAAGATAATCAGGCTCCACACCTAACAATTTTGACTTGTGACATTGGGATTACAATTGAAAAATTATGCACTGATATATATGTATCCCTGCTAACATGCAAGGTAATCACTAGCTCCAACTATGAGACACATGCTCTGCCTAGGAGGATGTGAGAACCTCAAAATCTTCCACTTATCATCTGAAATCTCAAGATTACAACAGTAAATATAAGGAGAGAGTTAGATGAAATTTTTATCCCTTTCTAACATAGCAATAGAATTCAAAATTAAATGACAACTAACTTATGAAATGTGGTTTTGGGGGGACCTTTGATATCTCCCCCATTTACTTGGAAGTGGTTGGTCCATCCCAAAATCCTAGAGCATCCTACAAGTTCAACTTGACCTGGTTATAGGAATTTGATTATCATAAATTAGTTACTGAGTTTTGGAGAGACCATGCTCCTACACAAGGACATAATCTAGTAGAAGTATTTTGTCGGAATCTCATGGAACTTAAAAGTCTCTCCATTCAATGGGACAAAGAAAAATGATCCAGAGATGAATAGAATCTTGGTGATATTGAACACCAACTTGAAGATCTAATATATGACTAGGGTGGGGGATTCATCTTTGTTGAAGCGAAAGCTACCCTCACTGATCTAGAGGCACAAAGATCCAAGATGCTACTGGAATAGGAGGAGACTTGGAGACTTAGTAGCAGAGCCATCTAGTTAAAGGCAGGGGATGACAACAAATTTTTTTCCAAAGTTTTGCAAAGGGAAGGTAGGCCTATAACACCATCTAGAAAATGCCTACTGTTCATGGACAATATGCACAAACATTTCATGAGCTGGCACATTTTGGAAATTCACATTTTTCAGTAGCTCTTCAAAGCCCCCCTAGGAGCATCGCTTCCTGAAATCATTCACATTGTTGGTCATTTCCCATGGTTTATGGACCCAGATTTATATGATGACCTTAACAAACAAGTATCCATGGGAGAATTGGAGAGCACCCTGAAATGGTTCAAGAAGGATGGTCTCAATAGCATTGGGATGGTCTCAACATCAAGGAGGCATGGAGTAGTTGGTGGACAATTTCCCCAACATGAAGAATCACAACCTCCCACTAATTATATGCTGGCATATCTGGTTAAGCTTGAAAAAAAACCATTTTTAGCAATTCGCATATTTGGTGGCCATTTATTATCACTAGGATCTGCAACAATTTCATTGAAATCCCTAAGGATGAATAGTTCTCTCCCACCCACACTATCACTCCCAAAGTTATTGACCATGACCATCTATGGGCTTATTTCAACAACTCTACCCAAGACTAGTGGTGTGGGGGGCTATCCTACTACACCTATATGAGAGTCACTCCTTCCAAATCCACATGGGGCTAGGTGCTAGCACTAACAAATTTTTCGAGCTCATCAAACTCCACCATTTATTACACTTTGTATTGTATCAAAACTGTAGACACATTCAAACCTTTGGGGATTCTAAGATTGTCATCAATTGGTTCAATTTCTCATCTTCTTGTCATGTACATTATATCAAGAACATTTTGGATGATGCATTGCATTTAAAATCATAATTTGAACAGATTACATGTCTCCACATTTACGATTGAAACCAGGTTGCGGATTAGCTTTCAAAGGAGGCAGCACATCAACCTAAGGGTGAATGGATGATCCAAGAACAAAGGGAGGAAGAGATATTCCAATTTTTTCATAGGACATATATAGATTGGATACAACAGAGGGCTGATAGGCCCTAATTACATAGTTTTTATGATCCTCAACATATCAGAAATTTTGCAAAGCAATTTTGAAAATTTTGTAAATATTTACTGAACTTAAGGTATACCCTTAGTGGGTACTTATGTATAGACCTATATATTTTGATGGCTATGGTCACACATATATCATATGCCACCGACATCTAAAACATGTAATTTTCCATTTATAATAGACAATTATGATTTTTCTTAGGGGGGAAAATACTTAGGAAATGAAATAACATCTAGAGTAAATCATAGAAATGGAAATATGACATGGAAAGGAAAAATATGTAACTAAACTAAAACATGAAAATAATGATATAACAATGAAATGAAATGACACAAGCACAAATCAAAACTACAAAAAATTTAATCTAATCTACTGCCCATGCTAAAGAGCTTATTCATCCTATCCTAATGTACTTAAAAGAAGCAAAACATATTAGGTGGAATCATATAACAAATATAATCAACATATGAATTTATCATTACCACTGATATTACCTTTGTGTTTGGCTGCTCATCAAAACATCAAACCTATAGAAGCATATGTTGAAACTATTAACCACCAAAAGTGGGTGACTTCTAAGAGAAATTTTCTCCTATTCATCTCTTCCTGCTAGTAGCCAAAAACCCATAAGAGCCACCTTGTAGCTGATGTGACATTCCATTCATATATATGCCATCTGCATGAGTCATATGTGTCCTTACCCAATTGTCAAGATCACATATTGGAAGGTGGGATTATAGTTGTGTACAACCAAGATGTGGTGTTTAGATGTGGTGTTTAGACAGGTAAATGATGTTATTAAACATGAATTCCTACCAAATGAACTAAAGGATATAGAGTTTGATCTTCAGGAAGAATCATACTCTACAATAGAACAAGAATCAGAAGAGGAAGAGCCAAACACTCCAGTTTTGACAAGATCAGCTTGAGAGAGAAGGAAACTAGAAAGGTATAGTCCATCCACTTTTTGTTCAAATTTGGATTTATCTATTACTGATGATAATCCAAAAACTGTCAAGGAGGCAGTGGATTTAGAGGATGGAAAACTCTGGAAGGAGTCCATGGTTGAAGGAATGGCATCTTTAGACAAAAATGAGGGTTGGGATCTGGTGGAGTTGTCAGCTGGAAGGAAACCCATTGGAAACAAATGGGTGTTTAAGAAGAATATGAATGCAAAAGGCAAGGTGGAGAAATACAAACCTTGGTTGGTAGCAAAAGGTTATTCCTAGGTGCCGAGAATTTATTTTGGTGATACTTTTTCTCCATTTGGAAAGTTAGATTCTATTAGATTCCTTTTATTTGTTGTTGACACTTTTGATTTTGAGGTAGAATACATGGATGTGAAGACAACATTTCTTCATAGGGATCTAGAAGAAGAGATCTACATGAAGCAACCTGATGGCTTTGTAGTGAAGGGTAAGAAATATCTAGTATTCGGGTTAAAAGAGTCTTTGTATGGGTTAAAATAGTCACCAAGGATGTGGTATCATAAATTTGATATATATATACGGGGTCTTGGCTTCCCAAGAAGCAAAGAATATCATTTTGTGTATTTTAAATTAATTGGTGACCATGTCATTTATTTGGTCTTGTATATGGATGATATGTTATTGATTGGAAATGACAAAGAAATTGTCTATGATTTGAAGACCCAATTTTCCTCCGAATTTGACATGAAGGATCTTGGTTTCGAAAACTATATTTTGGGCATGGAAATTAAACAAGATTAGGAAAAGAGGAAGCTTTGGTTAAACCAAAGAAAGTATGTCGAGACAATATTGTAGAAGTTTAATATGTGGTATAGTAAACTGGCCAATGTTCCTATTCATGTGGGTTTAAAGTTATCTACTGAAAAATGTCCCAAGACACGGGAAGAGGACGAGGACGTATCCCATGTTCCATATATGAGAGTAGTTGGCAGTATGATGTATGAAATGGTTTACACCAGACCAAACAATGCACAAGTAGTGAGAGTATTGAGTAGGTTTATGTCAAAACCAAGGAAGGAGCTTTGGACAATAATGAAGAGAGTTTTCAGGTATTTATGTGGTACTCATGATTATGGTATGTGCTATCAAGGAAGACTAAGTTTGGACAAATCCTTTGACATCTATGGATTTGTTGATGCATAATGAGTTGGGGATATAGACCTATATCTACAAGTGAGTATGTGTTTAACCTATTTGGAGGAGTAGTTAGTTGGATGAGAAAGATACAATTTGTAGTGGCACTTTAAATTGTAGAGGTTGAATACATGGAAACCACTCATGCAAGGAAGAAATTAGTTTGGTTCTAGAGATTTTGTTCAAGTATGGGGTTTGTACAACAAGGTATAAGGATAGACTATGACAACCAAAGTGAAATTTTCTTGGAAAAGAACCATTTCTTATCATTTAAAGACAAATCACATTGATTTTAAGTATCACTTTGTGAGGGATATGCTTGAGGAAAAAAAGGTGTTTGTAGTAAGGGTGGACACTTTGAAGAATGTTGTAGATGCATTAACAAAGTCTGTGAGAATTGAGAAGTTTTATTGGTGTAGAGAAATAATGGGTGTTGCATGCCTAGACCATTGACTAAGCTCTCCTACGATCCCCTATGTGGAAAGAAAACAAGTTGGGGAATGTGAAGGAGAGAATCCATATAGGTGTGATTTAATTTAAAAATAAATTTTAAAAAAAGCATGTTTACGATTTTTAATCTCGAAGTTTCAAACTTCAAAGTGAGTCCATCATCAAGGGATAAAAATTTATTATTGAGTTGCTTTATACATAATTTTTTTGGAGCTATTAATAGTCAAGTGTTATAATATTTGCTTTGAGTGGTCTCATCATGAGTATTGCTTGTTTTATTTAGTAATGGTTTCCATGTGTTTCTAGGTTTTAAGCCATCATCCCGATTCATGGCGTTTGTTCTTTTTTCTATTTCTATATCTTATTTTATCCTTGTTTATAAATAATGTTTTTCTTTCTAAATGAGTTTATCATTCTCCATGAAAATGTAGTGAGAGGAAGAGCATGCATGTTCTTCCAAGGCAAATCTTGATACTCCATGGAGACTCCTGTTAGGTTCCTATACCAATAGGTTTCATCTTTCATGATTGACAGTGGAAGGGCTAAACATGTTCATCATTGTAGGCTGCAAAGGTTCCATATTTTGTGTACATGATATGAAAATTAAAAAATGGAAAGAGGGTATGCCTTAAAAGAATAATCAAAAGGCAAGAAAATCAAATGGTCAAGAGAAAAGTGAAAATGAACCCCAAACTAAAGACCAGGAAAGTGGCCAGTCAAAATGCCACTACTATCTTTAGGGCAGTATCATACTCTACAAATACTGTTGCTAATCATACTTAATGGATGGCCCAATAGTCTAATCTAGACCATGCCATGTTTAAATTGCTTGTTGCAGAATAGAGAATGTTTCCTGTCCAAACAGCTCAAGCTTGGCAGATGACTAGCTAGGTAGAGTAATGAAGGAACCCAATTGCTTAATTTGGGTCCTTGGAAGAAATAAGGGTACATTTAGATAGGAGGGTAGTCAAAAGAAAAAGAGAATTATCAGGGTCTGCTAATGCAAGTGCACCCACTTCAAAGTGAAGAAAAAATGTTAGGATTACTAGGATGGGTAAGTAGTGCAAGGTTGCAGAAATGGAGGGCCATCACCAATTGGCTTATCAAGTGCAAAGACTCATGCCACTCAGGGTATTGGCATCAAAGCAGAGGGTGGAGGACAAAACACTGGAAGCATATCTAATATCCCCCTATTTTCCTCCAAACATCATTTACTAACATCCCCAAGGACCTTGAGATCTGCTCAAGTGTCCAGTTCCACTTCACTTTATGACAAGCTACTGGGTCAAGCCATGAAGTTTAATCAAGAAAAGAAGCCACATTTTTTGTGTAAAAATCTTTACTCTCATTTCATTTATCTTCAATTCCTAAGTTTTACCTCTTAAAACTTAGTCTTTACCCCTTCACTCACCTCACAAAGTTATATTAACCATTAATGTATTATTTAGCTCCCTAACTACCCCCCTTCCCTAATTCTATTAGGATCTATGAAAAAATTCCCAAAAAATATGTATAAATACCCTCCCCCTAGCACTATAGCCATATAACCCTTCCTTGGGAAATATTAACCCATCAGGGGTTAGTATTAGCCCCCTTTGACCCTAAACTATGGTTTTTGTCAAAAAACTATGGTCAAAAATAAAAAAATCAAAATCCCCGCCCTTGCTAAACCTCCCTACCCCTTTTTCCGCGCTGAAATTGATGTTTGCAATGTTTTTTTAATTAAAAACATTAATTATTAAACCCATAAACCCAAATCCTAAAGTTCATAACCCACCTCCGCCCCCGATTTATTTAAATCTATTAAAATATTGGGTGGCCCCCCCCCTGCCTTAACACGCCGTTGCATCAGAGTTGCCGCCCATCGTCCGATCACTGACCCCGCTCATCCAACGGTGGGCGGTCGTTTTCATATGCAAAGAGCCTGACCTTTTGCGTCCGAGGGATTGGCGGTATTATCGTCGTACCCCCCCCCACACGTCAGCCTCCCGCGTTGTTCGAAGCACCCCCCCTGAAACCGCTTACCACCTTAGGGGCCTCCGGGGAAACCACTTACCGCCCGTCCCCCACGCTGACGTCACACCCCCATCAGCGTGACGCCACCCCGCCTTTTCCGCCATCGTGCCTCCACGTCACCTCCACGTCGTCTGTCCACCCGTCTGTCCTGCCACTGTGTCGCCGCCACCTGGGCACCCACGTAAGCTGCCACATCACCCTGCCGTACCCGGACCCATGATGACATCAACATGACGTCATCACTAAAAAGGCGCCAAAGGACCAAAAATTCATAAAAAGACGCGAAATGATCGTTATTCGTCATTCTCATTCGTCGTTTCTGGAGCACCTCTGCATGAAAAAATGCCGTTCAACAGTCGAAATCCAAAATTCACCCTCCAAAGTTGCTGCCGCCCTCATCGTCGACCCAAGTACCTGCAACTAGTCCAGTTCGATGCCTCCTACACCATAAAAACCAGGTATTTGCCATAGGCGACCTTCTTTACCCGCATTTCTCCTATTGTTCTCCTAAAAATCCTGTAAAAAATAACTCTGCTAAAGTTCCTCACTGCTAAATTGTCCACTAAAGAACACTTAAAAACCTGGTTAAACCCCTACACGACAAAACTCTGCAAGAAACCCGTGCCCTTCTGCAAATTCATCATAAAAGTAATCGGAGAAGCCGAGCTACCAGCTAAAAAAAAATACAGTTGTTCCCTCATCCCTGTTATAACAAAATTCCCTTGAAAAACCAACTAATTAGCTCAAACACACTCTGGTTCTTCAAACAGAGTGCCCCTCAGTTCATCAAAACCTGTAAGAGTTTCCTTATACTTTCAAGTTGCTCACTGCCAAACAAAATTTAGCAGGCATTCCTCAGCCTTTGCACCAATCCTAAAACTCAAGTAAAACATCTAGTTGAAATCAGACATGGCCACTCCATCTGCACTGGATGTAGCTCCTGTGAATCCACCAAATAAAGAACTGGAAGCTATGCCATTGGTAGATAGTGATTTCCTCATTGCAGATTTTTTGGCAGAGAGGAACCACTTACAGACCTTCTTCCAGCTAAGGAATAGTCACTTGGATAGCGGTGACATGTATGGCATCTGGGAATCCAATCTGCCCACTTACTTCCTGCCATCTGTAAATGTTTTCTCTGAATTCATTCACCTCTGTGCAGAAAACTATGACCAGAAGCTCAGAGCTGTAAAGTCTCCATCTGGGAGCATCCTCTTCTACATAACACCAGACTCCATCAATCAAATGCTGAACTACAAGCAAACCCAGCTGCTATACCCATTTTCCATTAAGTACTTGCTAGATGAGGGCTCCAAGCTCTCTAGCACAGACATTGCTGCAATGGCCAAGAATTTCATGAAGGCAGACTGCCAACCTTCTGGGTCACCTCCTTTTTCATATGCAAATTTCAATGAGGTAGGCAAGCTGCTGGTGGATATGTTAACCTCTGTGCTGGGTTCACCACAAATGAGCATGTTGATGAAACTGTGCTGGTCATGCTGTCTGCATATAGCCTTGAGAAACCCCCTGCTGTAAAGTACAATTATGCCAAGTATATTACCAACAAGATGCATGACCAACTGTTAAGGCTGAATAGGGAGGCATTATTTAAGTATTCATCATACATCTATCACCTATTCATGTATTATCAGACAGATTGCTTCCAGTGCCCAATCAAGAAGCTAGACTCATAGGAAGAAAGGAGGTCTGTTATCTTCTGGTCTTCAGTCTTCCACCAAGTCCAGCATTCTCCCTATTCCTACTATGAATTTATTGACCAATTTGTTTATCCAGTCACATGCCTCTTAAAGAGGACTCCTCCTGCCAGATTGTCCAAAGATATGCAGAAAATCTTACAGCTGTCTAGGAATTACAAAATAGGTGAATGGTATTTTTACCAAAATCACATAGTTATCAGAATCTATGGTTGTGAGCTCTGTCCCTAAAGGCTCCCAAAGTATGTGCCTATGAGGTTGTTTGCCCTAGAATACTATAGACAACTCATAAACTCTGATCTTACACACACTTCCAACATGCCAAGAAGAAAGCCAATCTAAGTTCAGAGACCACCTAGGCCCATTCGTCATGAATAGAAGATGGTTGGCAAGAAGCTGATCAAAATTAGGGGCAACAGCTCAACTCAAAAGAAGATTCTGGTGGGTCCCTTATGACCCTGAAGGCTTTATCAGTGCTAGGAGAGTCAAGTATAGGCTGCTAGCCTATAAACATTGCCCATATCCACAAATAGAACACTTTGCCAACCAAGATGAATGGGTACTTGAATCAATAGTAGAAGAATTGACTCAGGAAGAGAAAATGGAGCAGACTGTGAAAGATTTAGAAAAAACTCTTGACTTGGATTCTTGTCAACAGGTCCTGTTCAGACAACCAGTCCAAGTAGGAGAAGGCACTTCCACTGCTCCAGCTGCACAGAACACCAAGCAAGCTCCTGCAACCACCACTACAGCAAAAGGCAAAGAAATAATGGATGAGCAGCAAAAGACAGAGACAGGGCAGCCCAGCACCTCAAAGGATCAAATTCAGGGGCAAGCCCCTTTACAGCAAACTGGACCACCCCAAATCCCATTTCTGCAAACACCTCTCAATGAAGAGAGAGGAAAAAAGAGAGATAGAGAGGAGGTCACACCTCCAACTGGGTCAACACAGCAACCAGAAGCCAAGAGGCCAAGGATTGACCCTGATACAGAGGAGGGAGATATCAGTGAGGAAAGGGCAGAAAGCCATAGCAGAGAAAGGAAATCCAGCCAACAGACTGCCACTAGCTCATTTCAGCTAGAACAGGCCATGCAACAAGGCACAAAGGTATCCTCCTCAAGGCAGTAGGGAAAGAAACCAGCTGGGATCAAAGGAGGTTTCATGGAGATCAAGGCACAGAATGAATTGTTGAGAGTGCAACTCTATGATCAATTCTTGAAGGCAACTCCATCCACAAAACAAATATTGATGGCTGCCTATGATATCAAAGAGGAAAAAATGATTTTTACTCATTTAAAGCCTAAAGTTCCACATCCCAAAACCTCTGCATATTACTTTAGAACAAACTTGGAGGCCTTTTCTAAAGACATACACCCCATGGATCAGATAGAGCTGCACAAATAGACTGGGGAAATGATGTATGCAACACTTGTAGACAGGTCCATGCTAGCCCATCAGTTAAAAGAAGCACTAAAGAACACAAATACACAGCTTGATTTGGAAAGGCTGTCTTCCTCTGCTAAGGACAACAGAATAAATACTTTGGAAGACATAATCATTGATCTGGGACATGACCCAAAGGATCCAAAGGGTGTTAGGGCCCTTATGAAGAAAAAAGAGGATGACATTGCTGCATTGAGAAAGTAGGCAAAATTTCCTCCAACCATTCACCCTCAAACAACAGAACTTGCACAAGAAAAGCAAATGGATGATGCCATGGACCTGCTTCTGATGAAGAATCAAAGAATACTGCAACTGGAAGCAGAATTAGAGAAGGCATTGCAGGACAAGCAAGGGGAATCAACCTCCCAGCTCCCTCAAGCATCTACCACTCTTGGACCTGTCCCTCCTACACAAGCAGCAACAGCCCCTCCTGCCATTCCAGCACCAACCACAGCTACATCAGCAACAGGAGCAACAGCAGCAGCAGAATCCAGCATGAGTATGGAGGACTTGATGAAAGCTGTCAAAGAGCTTGAAACTCAAGTGACAGAAATAAATGAAGCCAAGGATAGACTGGCCAAGCTAGAGACCAGCTATGATAAGTCCAAGATGAAAGTGGCAGAAAAGCAAAGAGAAATAAAGGCCTTGGAGGCCAAAGTAAAAACTTTGGAAAAGGAATTGCTCCTAGGCAAAACCTTAGCAGAAATAAAGAAGATAATTTGGGCCAAAATTGGCCAGTCAATATAGGACCAATGGAGGTCAATCCAGGAAATATATGAGCAGGTTGAACTAATAGGCATGGCTCATGTTGAAATACAAAGAGCCAGAACAGCACTAGGAATCATGCCTGAGCAAGCCAATAAAATGATACATTTCCTCAATAACCGCACTAGGTAGGAATTGGCAGCTCTAGAGATAAACAGCAGAACAGACACCATCTTGACAGCTAAGAAAGTGCTGACCTTGAGTAACTTCACTCAAACTCTGGAGAGAAAATGTCAAGAAATGAAAGCAGAAATTGATGAATTCAGGGCAAAAATGACAGTATTATAGGATAAAGGACTGCCAAGCCTAGTGACTGGCACAGGACAGCTACTGTCATATAATCAGTATATGACAAGGATCAACAATTATGTTGAAGATCAAATAACAACATCCAGCAGCTCCACAGAAGAAGCAGGGCCTCCCTCTGGGCAGTCTCTGTATGACAAGTTAGAAAATCTATTTTTTTATTGAGCATGAGATAAATCATCTGTTTGAGGTGCCTCCAAACTTCTACAGATATACAGAAGCAGATGAAACACTGGTAAAAATAAGAAGGCATCAGCTACCTCCAGCTGATTGGTGGCAGGCAATGCTGGAAATTCTGCCCAGATAAAGTTATTCCTTTTTGTGAAAAATCAAGTCTCGGTCACAGTACAGGTCAGCAGACAGATCAGCACGCAGGTATCACAGGGAGCACCCGTACAGTGACTCACCAAAGCACTCAGGCAGCAAGTTCGATTAATGCAGAATTAAAGGCACAGCTACAGCCAACTTTCCTGAGTCATAAAGTCAAAAGTTGTCTGACAGAAAGATAGCTACCATCTCAGCATTAAATGTTGTAGTTATTTCCTTCATTTACTTTTTGTAAGAGAGTTGGTGGTGCAATTTATTTCATAATTACTCACTATTGAGATATATTGTATCCTATTTTGTATATATATCCCCTTAGAGAACGTATTGAGGGTCGGTTGTAGTGAAACTCTTTCTGAAGAGCTCTATTGTATACTTGAGACATTTTGATAATAAAAATTGCTGGTGGAGTTCCTAGTTCCTATGCTGTCTGAAGGTGGAAATGAAAGGCTCTGTTGTGCTACAGAATTCTTGTGTCATTTGCTGGAGCAATAAGTTATTCTGAACTGTGTATGTGTTTTTCTGTGTATTCCATAATTCATATGTTTTCATGATCATAGTAAATAGAGAAAAAGAATAGCCTAGGATTTGTTTGAACACCCTATGCTCAATCTCTATTTCTAAATATGTTTTCTTCTGGATTAGCCATGGATATGAATTCTTAATTTCTCATGTCTAAACTAATTCCATCATTGTGAATATTGTTTAATAATTCTTAACTTCTCTTAAGCAATACTTTCATTTTTCCTTTGTTAGCATAGTGAAAGATTCTTAATTTCCTTTCACTCACTAATTCCATAACTTCATTTCATAAATCTAAGAAATTGCTCCATAAATGCCTATCTGGCTCTACAACAACACTCTGCCTTCATAAATAGCCTTCAATAGCACACTACCTGAACTCCATTGCCTAATGGACCAAACTGCTCTGTAATCTATACCTCAGCTCTGTTTGAATTCACCAACCCACCAAACTCAAACAAAACAGCACACCATAACTAGCCTAAAATCATCCACCAACAAAGCTAAATTATAAAGAGAGAGCCCTCTCTGGTTACAGGTAGGCTAGGACCTGTAGCTAAAAGATTGGTCAGTGGTTACCTCGGCCTTATTCCCTTTAGGAAGCAGGGAACAACCTGAGTGTTAACAACTCCCATCAAAATATTCCCTAGCAGAACATGCATGCTCCTCTCACTACATTTTCATGTAGAATGCTAAAATCATTAAAAAATAAGAACACTTTCTAAAAAGAAGAATAAAATAAGCTATAGAAATAGAAAAAGAAGAAACACCATGAACTTGGATGATGGATTAAAACTTTGAAAAACATGGAAACCAATACTAAAGAAAATAAAAAAATTCTCATGATGAGTTGACTCAAAGAACATATTCCAACACATGACTATTAATAGATTCAAACAAACTATGTCTAAAGAAACTCAATAATAAATTGAGATCCCCTGATGATGGAATCACTTTGAAGTCTGAAATGTTGGGCTTAAAATGCATAACCACATTTTTCCAAAATTCTTTTTTAAGCTGGATAATGTTCGGTATGTGTTATATTATTTCCATAACTAGCCCCATGGGTGGACCCAAGGATGGGGTGTGGACCCAAAGATGGTGGGTGGACCTACCCATGGTTTTGTGCATGGTTTTTGCACATGGTTTTGGGCATGATGGTTTTGTACCGATGGTATTTTGTAGATCTGGTCAAGGGAACTACGGTTATGTTCTAATATAGGGTTAGTGGATTGGGGTTTGAATGCTTAGACATGTATATATATGTATTGTAACATTGAAAGGAATATAACGAAAAATCAATCTAGTATTCTTGATTTCGGGATCCAGTGAAAAATCTTTTTGTATATTTATTTTATGTTCTTGCCATTGTATACTTTTTTGTTTTAAGAATTCATTTGTAGGTAATTTCTATATAGGGTTAAAACCTACAACGTGAGTGACACAGATCTAATAGTGCATATTCCAAGCAATAGTGCGAGTTACTAGTGTAGGGTGTGAGAAGGACATATGAGACTAAGTTTATCTATAGAGGAGATATGGGATCTCCAGTATATTTTTCTAGTGTATTTCTAGAAGTTTTCCAATTGGGAAACCAATTGTAATAATTCTCTCAATTTTTTGCGTGGTAAAAGAAACCCTCATTTATTGCATTGGTTTTCCTTTTAGGGTTTTTCTGGGGACGTCTAGTCCAAAATAATTATGTTAAATTCTTGTATGTGTGCATTTATTTATCAGTTCTTCATTTTTATTTCTGCAATGTATTTTAATTGGTGAAGAATTGTAGTGTGTTTTATTTGATATTTGTTGTAATAATAATTACAGAAGACAAATAATCTCTTAAGTTAGAAGAATAATACTCAATTGCTACAGTTCAGTGAATTTTCACATGGACCACTTAGATGCACTAATGATTAATGTACCTAATGATGAAAGTTGCAGCATTAGATATTATATGTGATTGGAAAGTGGTTCCATCTATAGGTCTAGGCAACTTAACTAGGGTCCAAGTCCTTTAGAGGGACATATTGACACCCACATGGAATGCATTGAGAGCCATGAGACTCTAGAGCATTTTATAACATCATTCATAGCCATGGGAACTTTCAACACTACAACTTTTTCACTTTACCCTATATTATTCATGGGATGATGCACCTAGACTAGCATGCCCTAAGTTGACTTAACACCATATTCAATACTCTCAATTTTGGACAAGAGACAAATATTTCAACATGTAGAGACCCATGAGACCCTTTTATGTGCCCCAAACCATTTTGGGGGTCCACAAGATGATTTTCACCGAGATAGAGGGGCAAACCCTTCCATATTGATTGTAGAGGACCTCCTCACATGGCAGAAGAAGGCCTCAATTTCAGCCCTCTAGAGGCCTACACATGCAATCAATATTTCAGCCCTTTTATTGGAAATTTATATTTATTTCACATTGGTTACTAGGTCGATATATGACCTAGAGGCTTTGTTGCACATTATTTTATAATTTTAGGGGCTTGTAGGAAAAATTAGAGTTAGGAGGACTCATATATTGTGAGATGTCACTTCATCTCACACCATCACACATCTTTTGATTTTATGTCTCCTTATATATACTCACAATCTTTTTCTCTTGGATTATATTGGATCTTAGATGCACTTTGACATTTGGGGTTGTTTTTTGGATATAATTTGGATCTCTTATTGACATAATGCATGGATTTATTCCAGAATTGTTTTGTAAGTTCTCTTAATTGTTGAAGATATTTATTTCAATGTATAATGTATGCAATGATTAATTTTAGTTCATGCTAAATTGTCCCCTAATTTTGTTGAGTATCGATTAAATTATAGCTAGAAGAAATTTGCATGCATTACTCATACATGACATTATAAGAATTTTCCTAGTGGTGAAAGGCTTTGAAGCTCTTCCCATAAACTCCATTATTCCTTGACTGGGTAAATGCTTGAAATTTGTTCTAGGGCATCAAATTTCAACCTCCTTAGGAATAAGATTGGCTTATATTTGACATCCTTGACTCCATATACCCAAGATACAAGGCACTAGTCCAATCCATTTGTGATTAATCCTATTTTTCATTGATATTTTCTTAATCCCAAAATTTGGTCCTTTTAAGGCTAGACTAGTCAACTAAGGCTTGGTGCAAAATTCTAGGGAAGTGTTGACTTGTTGGGGCCTGACCTAGGTTCAGAGGTGATTTAGCCAAACAAATCCTGGTACTACTTTTTAGAGCCTAGATTGACCTCAGGCTGTAGGAAGGCAATCCTAGGATAACCACAAACCAAGCTTAACCTGGTAGCTAGCCCTACCAGGTTGGGAGAGGGCTTTCTCTTTGTGAATCTCAGTCACAATCACTGGATCAGATATGGATTTTAGGCTAGCATAGTAGCTCTAGAGTTTTTTATTTATTTCTTTGTTTTTGTTGTTGGATCAAATGGAGCCAGGCAGTTTTGGGTCTGATAAATCAAGTCAGGATGCAGGGTGTTCTATGGGGCAAGGTAGATAGGTCCTTTAGCACTTGCAATTGAGTGAGATGAGAGGTCTAAGACTGGTGAGAAGCTGAGGAGGGCATGTAAATATCATGTATCCTTCTCAAATGGTAGAAAAAAATAGAAAAATGAATGGCTTCCCAAGGTAGAGCACTGTAAACAACGAATTCTACCTATCTATCTTGATATCATTCAGCTAGAAGCAATGAATTAGATTGTGACATACATAAAACATGTGAAAAACTAATAACAGAAGAATAAAATATGCAAAAACACCATACCACAAGTATCCCATAAAAATAGTTGCAAATCCTACTTTATTTCCTTGCCAAACTGTTGATAAAGGTGTACAATGTAGCTCAGAGCATCCAAGAGAGTCCAACCTTTGCTAATGATGGAAAAATACATAATATAGACATCAAAACACCTATGCTAGCAATTAGGGGTCGAAACCAATAGAAAAGGAGCTATTACAACCATTTCCAAACAGGGACTAGGAATATAGGCAGTGGAACAACTTGCCTCTAGAAGCATGGGAACTGATTCATTGACCCCAAGACCACCTCAAACTAATGAATATACCCTCTAAGATAGTTTCATTATTACATTTACATTCAAAGTCATTAATTACAATCTTAAAATCATCCATGAAGAGAGGTAGAGTCAACTTGCAGTGAAAGTAGGCGAAAATTTGATTTCCTGGCAAACTGGTCAAAAGCGCAGCACCATTAGCCAAAAGCGCAGTTCCGCTTTCCACCCATTTTTGGAGGCCTTCCCCTTAGCCAAATTTAGCCCACAATGGCTCATTGGAAAGGTCTTCTAGTCTCATTTCTTGAACAACTTGAATTTTTGCATTTGGAGATAATTTTCCCTCTCAAAACTGAAATCTCCCAAGGCTGCTTCTGTGTGTCGAAAAAGAGGCAGAGAGGTCATTTTTTGGTAGTTTTTGGACTTTTGTGTGACCTAGTTTTGCTCCAAAACTTCTAAAATTTTCTGGTATGAATGCTCTCATTATTCTGAATCCAAATATATAAACTTTTCCTCCAAAAAGTGCTCCAGTGAAAAGCATAGCGCAGGCCAATTTCTTGTGTTTGAAAATTTCAAAATTTGAAAAAACAAAAAAATCTTCAAACCTTGCCCAGATTTGGCATGGGAGACCAACATCAGCTACTTTGATGGGCTATTGAGGCTTTAGCTAATATATTCAACTTATCTTGATCCATTTTTCTCTTTATAGCCTTCCTCAACCTAGCTTTAAGTTTCCTGATCCTTATGTTATAGATTTTGTTGCGGGTCATGTAATGGTAGGCCATGTGGCAAAGCATCTTCTTATCCTTGTTGGTCTTCTCAATAAGCCTTTTGAGATGTATGTTGACTCTCTCAAGCCATGTTTCTCTATCATTCTCAATCTCTTTCTCAATTGAAGTCAACTTGACATGAGCCTCCTTGGCCTTTTGCCTGTTTTCTTTGATCATTTGCAGCTCCATGAGGACTTGCTTATCACTCAATTGTTTGTTCTCCTGCTCTAAATATCCAATAATGAACTTAGCTCTCTCTAAGTTATCTGCAAAGGATTGTATTTCAGCTTCTTGTTCATTTATGATAATGTCTTTGACAGTCTTCGGATCCTGAGCTTCCAAATCAATAATGTCAACTCCATGATGAGTAAAGTGTTGTTGTGGCTCCTCATGCTCAACAAGATTGAAGTTTCTTTCATGATGATCACTAATATCCTCTTCTTGCACCTTTTCCTTGCCCTTGCTTTTTCCCTTGCTTTGTTGCTCAACCTGTACCTATTTTGCTAAAGAATAAGGCAAAGCCCCTTCCACACCTTGTGGAGATAATACTTTCCTAGCACCTGCAAAAAGTTTCCTATTACCCCTCTTATATGTCACAAACACTGGCACTCCAACAGTTTCAGTCTCTTTGGCTTTTTCATGGCTTGAAGGTCCACCTTCTTCATGATGTACTGATGAAAATATTTGTGGGCCTTTGAACATCTCATGAGAAATGAAAGTCTCCCATGGCATGTTAAGGAGGCTCAGGTGGTTAAGAACAATGATTTTGATCAAAGAGTAATGGTAAATGCTATTCCACTGCTGGGGGTATGGCTTCCATTGTACAATATGTGCCATCTTCTCAATGTTTCTAAACATGAAGTAAGGGAGATTCATCATATTTACCCTAGTGAAATGCATGAGAATTCTAATGTGGTAGGCATACAACCGAGAGAACCTACCTTCATAAGTGAAGTACCTGATAATGATTTTTATTAATGGGGCATAACTATCTTCCAAAAATTTCAAGGGGAATACTCTCTTCATTTTGTCTTTGTATCTAGCCTTGATGTAAGGCTCATAGTACTCCTCATCAATATCCTGAACTTTGTACCAATTTTCACCCACATCTGGAATTCTTGTAGCCTCTGAGATGACAGCTGGTGATATGGTGAAGGTTATTCCAGCAAGGGTTACTTCATTACTGTGCAAATGAGTCACAAATAGCCTAGCCAACTCATGATGAAATCTGACTCTTTCTATCATTTCACAAAAATCAAAGCATGTTTGGTGTTTAAAGCAAGAAATGGCAAATGGATGGGCTTGTAACTCCCTCAAACTAGGAGGCTCTTCTCTAATAATTCTTCCTCCTTTATGAGGCTTCCTCTACTGCTTATGTCTCTCCATGGAACTATCACTGAGTCTCTTCCTCATAGTCATATTTATTGTCTCTTTCCATTGTTTTTCTATGACTGTGAACACTTATGGTTTTATATGGACAATGATGGGATATGGTGGAGGAATGAAACGAACAGAGTGAAGATGAAGGAATATGTGAGAGTATGATGTGTGAACAGGTTTTAGGGATGAGTAGGGTTTTAGGGAGAGTGGGTAAGGTTTGTAGGGTTGATGGAGAGTATAAATAGGAACATAGGGAAAATGTATGAGGGGAATGGGATTTAGAAAATATTGTATGTGGGAATGGGGTTTAGTGAGTAATGGCAAGTAGATAGGGTAAATAAAACACTAGTGAAATGAGGAAAAACTAGGGTTTCACCCTAGAAGCTAGGGTTTTAGATTTGAAAAATGCAAAACACCAAACTTGGAAATAAAACCCTAAAACATAAGATGTGGTAGATGAAATTACTTGTAAGAGAGAGAAACTAAAAGTTTTAAGGTGAATTAGTAGTTTGGGAATGATTTGGACTTGGCTGGGAAAAAATGCAGCACGTCACACAGGTGTGCAACACCACTCTGAAAGCGTAGCGCCTGTGTAAAATTGCACAAAGAAATGCTGCCAAGTGCACAGCGCCAACTCAAAAATGCAGTGCCCTCCTAAAAATGTAGCACTGCTTAGATTTTTCCAAAAACGCAACGACTTGTATGTATTTTCCCAATTTTGCTTGAAACCAATCCTTGGCTCTCCTTTTGTCACTTTGAACTTCAACACTAACACAATGAAATGACAAATAGAAGGATGGCTTTATATAGATTTCTCTTTTTAATTTTTGTTGGTGAAAACCCACTTTTATAATGTCTTTCTTCTTTTTCCATTACTCTATTTTTTGATGATTGGTTTCTTTGCTTTGATAAGTGGACTAATGCTCAAATTCTTTTGATTTTTTGTAGTGGCAGTACTTTGGCAACATCAGTAGATTTCCAAGAGTAGCATGGGACCATTATTACATATGAGAACAATAAAATTACATCAAATTTAAAGATAACATACAATTGTTATGTTTTCACCTCAAAACTAGTTTTGAAATGAGAACTTCATTAAGCTTACAAATTAAAAAATTATGACTTTTTGATCATTATTGACCTCCTCATGCGTTTGCTGACCATTATTAGCAATAACCACTGAATTTTGACCATGGTGGAAACCCTAAGACCTAATGAGACTGAAACCCTATGTAATTGATGAAATGAACTGAAAATGAGCATGAATCATGACTGAAAGGTATGAAAGGAGGTCAAAAGTCCATATCATGAGGGAAAAACTAAAATAAACCTTGCCATCAGTAGATCCATGACCTAATGGAATGCAACCTCACAAAAATGGGACTCCTGGCATGAAATGCAAAAGTATAAATTTTGATCACTGATGGTAGTGTGAAACATTGACACTAACATTGGCTCCAATGGGGATGGTAGCTCCTTGGAGGTGCCAAGAACACCATAGACCTAGTAGCCTTATCCATTGGACATGGAATCAAAAACTCAAACTGAAATGCATGACTAAAAAATAACGACTTGACGACAAAAACTGACTTTTACTCAACTAAAAACTAACTCAAGACTAAAATGCAACTGGCAAACTAGAAAAGATACTCAAAATGGAGCTTATTCAATAAAAGCTACTCTAATTGTTCCATTCATCACCTGATCAAGTGAAATGAAACAACCAATGCAACCAAGTAATCATTTTGGCTGCTATTTGAATTCTCCACAAATACTTTCTGATGAACAACAAGAGAGAACTATTGAAAGGCAACTCCCATGAAAACTTGTAAATAGATTCATTGAATAATATGAATTCTCTATCCGATTCCAAAAATACTGCATAAGGATCTTGAAATTCATGTGCACTAGGGCTTAGCTCATCCAATGGATTACTTTTCTTCTCCTCATACCATGAATGCAAACTTTCATCTCAGCTTTGTGACAAGACTCCTATTGAAAATGACAAAGAAACCAGCTGCTAGATCTAGTTTGTATCAGTACTTTTTTTACGCTCAGAGTTAGCTAATGGAGAAGGATTTTAACTGTAGATATCATATAATAATTATATAATTAATATAATCGCAAACCTAAAAAGAAAAAAGAAAAATTAAATTAATACTATCACAATTTAAAAAATAAATAAAATTATTTAAATCCTAGTATCTGTCGACTACGCATCTCTATATATATAATTGGAAAAATGATACCAGTCTTTCAATAATCTTTCACATCCTAAAGATGAATCACCATTGCTGGTTTGAAACGTTGATAAAAAAGAAACCTTATGTGATATATCCGAAAGATAATCTAAATAACAATGAGACTCGCAGAAACCTCAAAGACAAGATCATCCAACACATCAGCTATTGGATCATAAAAAACTTGAAAATACTATTGCAACCCATTTTCTATTGGTTCCAATGAGATTGTATGATTTTCTACAGGCTGCTCATTCTTTATTGAAGATATACTATACAAATTTCCCTTTAAGAACTAAAATGATTCAAAACATAATGGTATGGAATCATCTTGCATCATTTGATCATATGTTCTAGCTTCCAAGTCTTCATCTACAACCTGACATTCAATGGCATTCGGTGGCTGCAAATCTAGATATGAGAAGTCTTGAACAAGGATTTCATTACCCTCTAGATGGTCTAGATAAAAAATTATCAACGGTTGATTTCTGATTGCATGAAAGTTGTCTCTGATGAACTGAAACGAAGTAAAACAAAAAGGCAAAGATCCTTCACTTACTTCAAAATTTGATACACTTTCCTTCTCACTTCCATAGCTGATATGCATCGGTTGATCACTGTATTCGAGTTGCTAAAAGTGAACTTCCTCCTTCCACAAACCAGTTGTTGATTTATCTGCAACACTAGCTTCTATTTGGAGAACATAATCATCATCATACTGATCAAACTAAGGCAAATCCTTAGTATAAAACACATCATCAAGCATACATGTCATATAAACAGATCTCTCTTCTCCAAGATGATCTATAAAACAATCATTATTAGATCTATGACAATTGGGATAAAAAAGAAAATGTTTTGGATCAACCACTTATTCTTCTTCAATTAGCAAGCCATGGCCTTGAACATCATACTTATTCCTTGTGGTAATCTTTTGCATCATCTCTTCTAATCCACTTACCAAAATGTTGAGCTTTACCTCTAAATATGTTGATTCCTCTGGATATATGTTCTTCATCTTTTCTTCCTTCAACTTTTCCCTTCTAATCAGCAGATTAGCCTCTACATTTACTGCACTATTATGCATCTCTGCAAGTGTTGTAAGGTTCCTTTACCTCAATTGAAAATCTATTTCCAGATCAAAGGCATCTAGGTAGTGCAAGAGAGCGGATACGGGAGGAGGTCTTATATTAGCAAGCATTGAAAAATAAACTTGGTTAAACCTGGCAAAAAAATGTTGTATTGTCTCCCCTGGCTATCTTTTCAACTGGTTATACTCTTCTAGAATCAAGAAAGCATTGTCTTACCACCCACTTGTCGAGGAAAACTTTGACGAACTGCTGGAAATCTAAGATGCTCGCATCAGGCAGGGTTTTGAACCAACTCTTGACTTTTCCTTGCAAAGAAAGAGCAAAAAGCCTAATACTAACATCCTCTTCATCAACTTCAACAAGGTCAAGAAAAGACTAAAAATTCAATACATGTATCTCAGTAGTGATGTTGTCACATTCACCATCAAATATCGGTAGATATAGGTAATTACTTTTAGGGAAAGCATGGGATATAGGAGGTAAAATCAGAAGCTTGTATCTATCTAGAATTTTACAAGGTATAGGGGTATATACAAAAGTTTTAGAACCATTCTTGGTCTCTCGAGGCTCATCAGTTTGAATATTGTCATCATAAGATTCATAAGAAGGGTCTTGATCAAGATTAAAGGCATGCAAATATTTGGTATTCACAATCTTTAAAGGGAATGAATCAAATGCACGTCTAGGATCTTTTCTCAAATATAGTATACTTCATAAAGCCTTCTTGACATTCTCCGGAAAAGAGAAGAAATGATTTATAACAAAGAACATAATGTCTTGAATGAAATTCCAACTTGAATACCTGATCTTTCCATATTATCTTTTCATGCTTTTGCTAGTCGGGTTCATCCTCCAGTGGAGTCCTTAGATTTGATCTCAAAACTGATTCGAAGTCGCCAGGTGAATGATTTCATCCTTCTAGTGTCTGATCATTTTCCACCATCAACAACCATATCTAAACTTGATACATTTTTCTGAGGAACATAACACTACGTTCCCCAGTATGGTCGCCACTATGTTAGAGCCTAGATTGTCCTTAGGCTGAAGGAAGGTAATCCTAGGATAACCACAAACCAAGCTTAACTCAGTAGCTAGCCCTACCAAGTTAGGAGAAGGTTCTATTCTTATGAATCTCAGTCAAGATTACTGGATCAGATATGGATTTTAGGCTAGGTATAGTAGCTCTAGAGTTTTTCATTGATTTTGTTGGTTTTGTTGCTGGATCAAATGAAGCCAAGCAGTTTTGGGTCTGAGAAATCAAGTCAAGATGTAGGGTGTTCTATGGGGCAAGGTAGGTAGGTGCTTTGGCACTTGAAATTGAGTGATATGAGAGGTCTAAGACTAGTGAGGAGTTGAGGAGGGCATTTAAATATCATGTTTAATTCTCAAACAGTAGAAAAATAGAAAACTAAATGGCTTCCCAAGGCAGAGCACTGTAAACAATGAATTCTACCTATCTGTCTTGATATCATTCAGCTAGAAGAAATGAATTAGATTGTGGCATACATAAAACATGTGAAAAACTGATAACAGAAGAAGAGACTATGAAAAAATACCATACCACAAGTATCTCATAAAAATAGCTGCAAATCCTAATTTATTTCCTTGCTAAACTACTCATAAAGGTGTACAATGTAGCTCATAGCTTAAAAGAGAGTCCAACCTTTGCTAATGAAAGAAAAAATACATAATATAGACATCAAACCACCTATGCTATCCATCAAGGGTCAAAACCAGGATAAAAGGAGCTGTTACAACCATTTCTAAACAAGGACTAGGAATATAGGCAGTGGAACAACTTGCCTCTATAAGCATGGAAACTGATTCATTGACCCCAAGACCACCGCAAAATGATGAATATACCCTCTAATATCATTTCACTATTAAATTAAATGCCAAGTTATTAATTACAATCATAAAATCATCCATGAAGAGAGAGAAAGTCAACTTGCAGTGAAAGTAGGCGAAAATTTTATTTTCTAGCAAACTGGTCAAAAGCGCAATGCCATTAGCCAAAAGAGTAGCGCCGATTTCCACCCACTTTTGGAGGACTTTCCCTTAGAAAAATTTATCCCAAGATGGTTCATTGCAAAGGTCGTCTAATCTAGTTTCTGGAGCAACTTGAATTTTTTTCATTTGGAGGTCATTTCCCCCCTCAAAACTGAAATCTCCCAAGGATGCTTCTTTTTATCCAAAAAGAGGTAGAAAGGTCATTTTTTGGTATTTTTTGGACCTTTTGGTGACCTAGTTTTCCTCCAAAACTTCTATAATTTTCTGGGATGAATGCTCTCATCATGCCAAATCCAAATATATACACTCTTCCTCCAACAAGTGCTCCAGGGAAAAGCACAGCGCCGGTGGCGCTGCCCTTCTAGGCCAATTTCTTGCGTTTGAAAATTTCAACATTTGAAAAAACAAATAAATATTCAATTGAAGTCAACTTGACATGAGCCTCCTTGTCCTTTTTCCTGTTTTCTTTGATCATTTTCAGCTCCATGAGGACTTTATTGTCAATCAATTGTTTGTTTTCCTGCTCTAAATATCTGATAATGAACTTAGCTCTCTCTAAGTTATCCGCCAAGGATTGTATTTCAGTTTCTTGTTCCTTTATGATAATGTCTTTGACAGTCTTCAAATCCCGAGCTTCCAAATCAATAATGTCAACTGCATTATGAGTAAAGTGCTATTGTGGCTTGTCATGCTCAACAAGATTGAAATCTCTTTCCTTCTCATCACTAAGATCCTCTTCTTGCACCTTTTCCTTTCCCTTGCTTTTGCCATTGCTTTGTTACTCAACCTGTACCTATTTTGTTGAAGAAGAAGGAAAATCCCCTTCCACACCTTGTGGAGATAGCATTTTCTTGTGGCCTAATGATGAAGTCAAGACCCCTTCCACACCTTGTGGAGATAATACTTGCCTAGCAGTTGCAAAAATCTTCCTAGTACCCCTCTTATATGTCACAAACACTGGCACTCCAACAGTTTCAGTCTCTTTGAATTTTTCATGGCTTGAAGGTCCACCTTCTTCATGAAGATTTGCGGGCCTTTGAACATCTCATGAGAAATGAAAGTCTCCCATGGCATCTTAAGGAGGCTCAAGTGGTGAAGAACAATGATTTTGATCAAAGAGTAATGGTAAATGCTATTCAATTGGTAGGGGTATGGCTTCCTCTATACAATATGTTCCATTTTCTCAATTTTTCTAAACATGAAATAAGGGAGACTCATCATCTTTACTCTAGTGAAATTCATGAGAAGTCTAATGTGGTAGGCATAAAACAGGGAGAACCTACCTTCACAAGTGAAGTACTTGATAATGATTTTCATTAATGGGGCATACCTGTCTTCCAAAAACTTGAAGGGGAATACTCTCTTCATTTTGTCATTGTATCTAGCCTTGATGTAAGGCTCATAGTACTCATAGATATCTTGACCTTTTTACCAATTTTCACCCACATTTGGAATTCCTGTAGCCTCTGAGATGACAGCTGGTGATATGGTGAAGGTTATTCTGGAAAGGGTTACTTCATTATTGTGCAAATGAGTCACAAATAGCCTAGAAAACTCATGATGAAATCTGACTCTTTCTATCATTTCACAAAACTCAAAGCATGCCTGGTGTTTAAAGCAAGAAATGGCAAATGGACAGGTTGGTAACTCCCTCAAACTAGTAGGCTCTTCTCTAATAAGTCTTCCTCCTTTATGAGGCTTCCTTTGCTGCTTATGTCTCTCCATGGAACTATTACTGAGTGTCTCTTCCTCATAGTCATATTCACTATCTCTTTCCATTGTTTTTCTATGACTATGAACACTTATGGTTTTATATGGACAATGATGGGATAGGGTGGATAAAATGAACAAAGTGAATATGAAGGAATATGTGAGAGTATGGTGTGTGAACAGGTTTTAGGGATGAGTAGGGTTTTAGGGAGAGTGGGTAGGGTTTGTAGGGTTGATGGAGAGTGTAAATAGGAATTTAGGGAAAATGTATGAGGGGAATGGGATTTAGGAAATATGGTATGTGGGAATTGGGTTTAGTGAATAATGGCAAGTAGATAGGGTAAATAAAATGCTAGTGAAATGAGGAAAAACTAGGGTTTCACCCTAGAAGCTAGGGTTTTAGATTTGAAAAATGCAAAACACAAAACTTGGCAACAAAATCCTAAAACATAAGATGTGATAGATGAACTTACTTGTAAGAGAGAGAAACTAAAAGTTTTAAGGTGAATTAGTAGTTTGGGAATGATTTGGGCTTGGCTAGGAAAAATTGTAGCACCTCACACAGGTGCGCAACACTACTCTGAAGGTGCGCAACACTACTCTGAAAGTGTAGCACCTGTGTAAAATTGCACAGAGAAATGATACTAGGTGCACAGTGCCAATTCAAAAATGCAGCGCCCTCCTCAAAAGTGTAGCGCTCCTCAATGTTTTCCAAAAACGCAATGACATACTTGTATTTGCCCAATTTTGCTTGAAATCGATACCATCTATAGATCCATGACCTAATGGAATGCAACCTCATCAGAATGGGGCTCCTAGTATGGCATGAAAAAGAGTAAATTTTGATCACTGATGGTAGTGTGAAACATTGACACTAACACTATTGGCCCTTTCGACAATAGTCCATACAATGTGGATTGAGGTCTCACCTGAAGTAGTATGGGAGGGTACTCAAACCAGGTTTTCGCTCCCTAGAGATTTCTGATGAGTTCAAGTGGTCTGCGGCTCGACCCAATGTTCTCGTCGCTACGCGCACTTACTCGTATCATGCAGCCTGAGATGTTTCCTTCGCGCAGCCAATGCTGTTATTACCCAAGCCCTTACTAGTATTCCACTATTAGTTGATTAACGTAGCCTACTTGCATGTGTTAGGTTATACTTAGCAATATAAATCATTCATACAAGTGCGCACAGTAAATAGACAATATAATTGCAATTTATATCAAACATGTAATAACTAAAGAACAGATACACAGAATTGGGATAAAACTTCTCTTAATTATTCTCTTATTTAGTTATAAACTCGACTTTGCCCTGTGGACTCAGCTGCAGGGGTCCACACATTCAGCTGCGAACAACTAAGCCTCTGTGCACTCAGATGCAGATCCTTCTCCTACTCTATGACCCAAATACACACTTAGTCACTTATGACTCAATCCTTTTTACTTGTTCTCTATCCTCTACTTCGCTACTTTTACACTTAGATCCTTGCTCTATTTATACAATTCCATGGTCTGTGGACCATTGGTAGGCCATCATTACATTACAAACTAGGGTGGACAACCCTACGACTCTATCATACTTCTGCGCCCACAATTTGTGGGGCTTTACAACATTATTTGGTCAAAACATGAGCTTTGAGCCCCAAAACATGCCTCGGTGGGATTCCATGCCCAACAGATCCCTAACACAAACATCGTGACTCTAGCTCGAGTCACTCTATTGGTGCAATGATCTTGGCATGTAGTTCCTGCAACTATCCTTGAACTGTGTTGATGTCGACAGTGCATTGTGCCACTGCTTGCTGAATTTGTTGTGTCCTCTATTCTGAGACCTATGTGTTTGAATTGTTTCCATACATTTGTACTGGTAGGTACGACATATGTTTATAGTCCCACATCTTTGTCCAGCTCCTCGGAGTGCGAAGACTATGCTTCAACTTGCTTGTCAGATAGTCGACCCACCCATGTAAGGCTTCAAGCAGTTGCCATTCACTTTGCTGGGGAAGGGTTCTCCATTTAGTTTGACTAGCTGGATTGTGCCTCCGTCTATGACATCCTTAACCACGTATGGTCCCAACCAATGCATTCTGAATTTTCCTAAAAAAAATTCAAACTTACTGTTATATAGCAACACTAAGTCGTTTACCTTGAAGGTGCACAACTTAATATGGTGATCATGCCAGGCATTTCCACACTAATTTTGCACATGCTGATGAAAACCAGCCAAGAACCATTCCTCCTCAATTTCCTCCAATTGTGCAAGCCTTTCCTCCAAAGCTTCGTGGTTCGTCATCCCTGTGAGCTCTACTATGCACAGACTAGGTACGATATATTCCATCATCATGACAACTTCCATGCCATAAACTAACCAGAATGGTGTTTTTCCTATTAGTTTCTTACACGTTGTCCTATAATCCCATAGCACTGCAAGTACGTGCAAGTCCAATTGCTTCGTTGTGTGTTGCACACTTTGGTCAGTGCGGTCTCCAATGTTTTGTTGAATGCTTCTATAGTCCCATTGGCTTGTGGGTGATATGGTGTGCTTTTCTGATCATACACATGGTACTCTTCTATGAGCGCGCTGATGGTTTCGTTCAAGAAATGTGTTCCGTGATCACTCATTAAGATTTTTGGACAACCAAATCGAGTCAACACGTTTTCAAACAAAAACTTCATAGCCATAGTAGCCATGCAGTCTTTGACCAGTTGCGCTTCCACCCATCATGTCAGGTACGCTGTCGCAGTGATGATGTAGCGCACGCCCATCTTTCCTTGAGTTTTGATAGGTCCCACAAAGTCAATTTCCCATTTCTCGAATGGTCGTAGTGTCATTTGTGGATTCAACGACATCTTGTATCTCCGCGATGTTTTTTTGGTCCTTTGACATATATTGCAAGCCTTACAGTGTTCTTTTGAGTGTTGGTGAAGGGTTGGCCACCACAACCCTGCGCGAAGAATCTTTTGTGTGGTCGTTCATACTACATAGTGTCCTCTTGTAGTGCCCCCATGTGCTTCTACGAGGATCTAACTTCATTGAAATTTAGGTATGTACCTTCGCAATATCTCATAATTTCCCATTTTGTATAGGTTCCCTACGATGACAGAAAAGTCCACCGCATGCACCACCAATTCCTTCTTCTGTTGGACAGAGTATTCCTTCGCGGTGGTCCCTATTGTTAGAAAGTGGATTATGTCTTTGAAGTGTCCATTTGCGACGCGCACAACAAAGAGCTATGTGTTAGGTAATCCTTCCTCCAAAATAGTAGGATCCTCACCCATATTAATCTGTAACAAGTGATCCGGTCCTGTGTTCAAGCATCCCAGTTTTACCATGACCTCAAAGTCATATTCTTGGAACAATAAGAGCCACCTACATATGCACCCCCCAACACAGGCTTATTTACCAAGTACTTTAGCGCGGAATGGTCTATATACATTTTGAAATGTCCTCCTAACAAATGATGCCGGTATTTTTGGAGCACGTAGACCATTGCCAACCCCTCGCACTCGGTTGTGGAATAGTTCTTCTCTGCTTTGGACAATATACGACTTGCAAATGCAATAGGGTGATCCAAGCCTTCTTTGCCCTCCTGTAAGAGCATTGCTCCCAGTGTGATACATGACGCATCGACATGGACATGAAACTCCACATACCATTTTGGGAAGACCAGGATTGGAGCGGAGGCCAATTTCCCCTTTAGGACATCCAGGCTCTTATGAAATCATTATTCCAACAAAATTTGACATCCTTTTTTAGTAATTTCTCCATCGGTGCGGTGATTTGGGCATAGCTTTTGATGAATTTCTTGTAATACCCTGTGTGTCCCAAGGTAGTGTGTAGTTGTTTAACACTTCGCAGTGCTTCCAAATTTAGAATCACTGCAATCTTCACAGGTGTTTCTGGGAAAACTAGTGTCTTTTCGATCGACTAGCCCTCTAGGTTTGGTATCTACCCTAGAAACAACAGTTCAAAGTAATTCAACGATTTCTTCTATGTACGATAGATAAGAGAAAGATGAGAGGACCAACTTGGAACTTTCGCTTAATCCCTTGCTTGATCTTTCTCCCCCTTGACACAACTCACAACTCCTCTCTGTACTTAACCCACTTGAAGAGTACACGTAGAAATGCAGTAGCAAATAAATATCAAAGCATCTTGATCTATTGTAACATAAATACTACATAATTAGATGTATAATGAACATACATTGGCATTCATAAATAATAACATTCACAAGTGCACAATTATATGGAAGAAAACTTGAAGAACTTTATTAAATAGAAGGGAGAATTACAACCCAAGTTTCTGATCCAGCATCATCCTCCTAGCATCAAACCCTCTTCACCTCATGAAATATCAAGATCACACCAACAATACAATGCTCTTATCTTAAACACAATATATTAGCACTTCCTTGCAATTCACAATATTCTAGCCTCTAGATATCTTAGATGAGGGATCCATTTATAGATGTGTGCAAGGGTGTGAGTCATCTTTAGGGTTTTGATTAGTTTCATTCCACTTGTTGCATTTGGTTCCACTTAGAGATTTCTTAGATCTCTTACTCATCCATGGGCGAATTCAGAGATCCAAGTGTCATAGGAGAAGTTTTTAGAAGATTCCCTGAGCATCCACCTAGCAAACTGTCTCGGACATTTGTCCATCCTCACTCATCGCACCCTATAGAAGGCCTTATCAGTATGCATAACACCTGGATAGTGTAGAAGTTAGTATGCATCGCACCCTAACAGTGGAGCAGTAAATATGTTCCAGTTTAGGCCAATTCTGGATGGTTTTTTAGGTGGAACTTTTGGGGAATGATGTAATCAGATTACCATGATCTTTTAGGGTATGAAACAATACTTTTAGGGGTTGAAAATCCCTAGTTTATTGACATATAATATTGGGGTTGAAGTTGCCAAATATTTCTATAACAGTTTCCCCCTAAAGCATGAAGTCGTAAATCTTTATGTCGGGTGAAATGCTTTATCATGAGGATCTGAGGTTTCAAACTGGAAGGTGGCCTGTATAAGATACAATACAATACATCATCATGATATAATTTTCATGATCTAGCTAAGGTAGGCATTCCCATGCTCAGATTTTATAAATTCATTTCATGTACATAGAACAGATATTCGTCTGCATATGCAGACTAGTGATTCTTCAGTTGTAGAGTCATCATTCTTGGTCTGGATGACCATCTGTGCAGCTTCTGCGTACATTTGATTTCTTTATATCCCTAAATATATCATAGCCCAGATGGATGAAACTAGATCCAGGGTCTTCAAAATTCATTCAATCTTTTCCTAATGTACAATTCGATCCATGTGAAAAGATGTTCTAAAGTCGAACATGGAATGACATCGCCTAATTACCAGCCAATATTGTGAGCCATTAACAGATGCGAGAGGAATCACTGATAATGATGATGACCCTCAAAGTAATATAGTACAATTCATGTGGAGTGAATATATGATCTGATGTTGAACACCATGCAAAATAATTCGGTCGAAGGCCATTGATGTCAACCTGTCACCAGAAGTGAGAAAATTGCCATTGAGGCATGCAAGCTTCAAAGTACTGAAAGGGTTGTTTCTAAATAAAATTCTTGGATAATGTGTTGATGTCGACAAGAAGTGACCCATCGTAGGAGGGCCTTAATGTATCCCACATCTACGACATGAAATGAAGAAAATTATTCTGAAGGTGAAAATGATTTGACAACACAAGGTTCAAGAATGGCAGTCATGAAAAATGAAGGTTGAAGATATTGTAGTGGATGAGGCATTAACTGGGTTTGTGGTTTCTCAACTGAATGACTTCTCTTGAACATGTCAGTGAAATTGAGATGGATTGGTAGCATTAACCCCAAAATATGTATGGTGTGAAAGACCAATGGCTAGATGACTAGTGAACGAAATAACCCAACCCGACTCAATAATGGTGATGGAGTGAAAGTGTCATGTTCAAGAGCGCCCTGCTACCATAAATTTCTTCAAGTTTTCTTCCCTTTTCCCCCAGTCATTGCTGACCAATAACTCTTTATTACTGGCAATCTTGAGGAGGATAACGTATGCTTGTTTTATAATTTTCCCTTCGGGCAAACCTGTCGCTATGTTTTAATGAGTCTAACGACAGTGAAACTAGTTATTGTCTAGGTGGACAAGTTTGTCACTATTGTTTTAACGAGTTTAACAAGAAATATAACTTGGTACTTTTCATGTTTAGAGAGTTTGAAAAGGGATCAAAAGGAAACTCCAACAGTTCTTTTTCGTAGAATAATCCCTTAAGTCTGAAAAAGGATAAAATAATATGAAAGGGATGACTTTTTTGATCACTTTAATGAGCCGAAAAAGACAAGTGCTCGAACTTTTTCATGAGATAATCCCTCGGATCCGAAAAATATTAAATGTACAAGAGGGATGGCACTTCCAATCACTTTAATGAGCTGGAAAGTCAAATTTCTTGACAATCTTTTCATATTTAACGAGTCTGAAAAGAGTTTAAAGGAGACTTGTTTTGAGTAACGAGTGGTGTCTAGGGTAGCAACTGGTTTCGAGTAATCTTGGAGCTTCTTGAAACATGGTGAATTCTGTGAAGAGGCTGGCTAACAAGACCACTCATTGCAAATGTTCCTCAAAATGGGTAAACAACTAAGTGGAAGCATATGATCGGACAAAATAATGGAGGTGATGGGAGGTACACAACCAAAGCTCAAAAGGCTGATAGCATGGCAATCACAAAGGTTAATTGCTCTAGGTGGGTTCATTTTCTAATGAGCTTGAAACATGGGGGAACTATGCTTGGTGGTCGGTTTATTTTTTAACGAGCTTAAACCATGGGGGAACTATGCTCAGCTTTAGTTTTATTTTTTACGCAAGCTAGAATCGACAAAACTAAAAAAGCTAGAAATGACAAAACTAAAAATTTAAAACTAAAAAGCTAAAAAGATAGAAAATGAAATTGAAAAAGGATTGCATGCCCCCAACATGGTGAAAAGGAGAGTCTTCTATCACCACATGGGAACTACTATGGTTATGTAGGATGGCTTTGTCCACAGAATAGACAAAACACTTCCTTGGCTTCATCCGCAGAATAGACAAAGGTGAATGTTGTGTTAGACCAATCACATAACCAACAGGGGAACTCATATGGTAGTATGGTTTCATCCATAGAATAGACAAAACAATTCCTTGGATTCATCCAAAGAATAGACAAAGGTGAATGGTGTGTCAGACCAATCACATAACCTATGGGGAAACTCATCTTTTCAGCTAGGTTTGTCCACAAAATAGACAAGGGTGCATGCCCCCTAAAATTCGTTACATTCACTAGTCTAATCCTGGCAGTTAGGTGGATGGAATGAAGGTTGAAGAGACATTCTCGTTGCAAAAGGATGATTTAGGGATGATGTTTGACTTAGAGTTGTGCTTGAACCAAGAAATGAAAGCTGGTCAACAGTGACAATCTTCCCTTCATGTGGGAAACACATCACTCGGAAGAGTGTTGAAACGATAGCCTCCGTGTTATAAACATAGTCACATCCAAGGAGTAGATTGTAATCTAATGGTCTTGGGACTACCATCACATTTAGGTGAATGATTTTCCTTCTCAAAGTGATTGGTAACTTAGGAAGGATCCCTAATGGTTGACTGATTCCTTTGTTAAAGCTTAATAGATTCTGTGTAACAGACATAAGCGATGGCGAACCAAGCGCTTTCCAAATAGTTGAGGAAAGGATACTCACTAATGCCCCTTCACCTATGATAGTGCCAGACACGATCATTTTGTAAATTTTTACTATGATTCGGAAAGGTACATAAGAAGGAAGGCGGGATCTTGCTAGTCGAATCCAATCAAAGGAAGTGACTAGACTGCTTCGAGGGGGTATCGAATGAATGGAATAAATAACCCCTTGATTTAGGAGAACTGGGGTATTTTCCTCCTGTTGTGAAGGAACAGGTGGATTGCCCCCAAGTTCATCAGACTCTAAGGTAACAAAAAGAATTTGAACAGTATTGTTCTCATTCTCTTCAGGGATGGTATGATTTTCTGAAGGTAAAACTAGGTTAACTATCACCTCAACCTGTTGAATTTGGTCGGGTATAGACTCATGATTCACTTTCAGAGTGAGTGATTTCGACCAATGGTTGATTTAATTCAGTCGGTTTTTCAACTAGTAAAGGACTAGGGGAGAGTTTTTGGTAGCCAGTTGGAAGTCGTTGTGGTGAAGCAGAATGGTTATCCAATACTCTTTTGGCTTCATCCAAAACTGGTCAGTGGTGAAGGGCGTTTTTCCCTTCACATAACCTACATGGAACGTTGACCTTTCCTTTTTGTTCATGAACTTCACTATTACTAGTTGATGGTGTGTTATCAACATGATCACCAGAGGTTAATGACACCGGGTGGTGTGAACGGGGGGACCATTCTCTCAAGATCCGAGGAAGCATGGAAAATCTCGATGAAAATGGTCTCCTCTACAAATTATGCATGGAAACTTGGGTTTTGAAAGTCTAGGGTGTAGATTTTCACCAGATGATGCATTGTTGCCCCCTTGTTGAATTGGTTTCTTCTTCTTCTCCTTCCCTTTCTTCTTCTTCTCAGTCACATGGTTACTAGCATCGCTACTTTCACCAAGCGAAGAGGAAGAAGGGGAGGGAGAGACAAACAAAGAAGAAGGCGAAGGGTCAACTTCAGTATCAACTGGATGTTGATTTGATTATGGTGGAAACACAAGATTTTGAACCACAAAGGTTGAGAACAGCCATATTGGTAGGACAATTGTAAGTCCCAGAAGGGACAATGTAGCCATATACAGAGCAACAACATTTCCCAAAGAAGAAAAAGGACTAGGATTCCCTTCAAAATGGATTCCCTAGTAGATGGATCCCAGGTTTGTCTCCATATATCTCAACCTAAGATCAACTAAGGAACAAGGATGCTATTCTGAATTCAATAAATTTTAATGAAGCTTTGACACAACTATGCTTTTTCAATTTTTAAGAGTTGAGAAAAATACAAAGATGACTCTAGTCCCCTTCAATTTTTAATGAGCCTAAAGTGATAAGTGCTCAGAAGGACCTTTTATTTTAAATAGTCGAAAAGGAACGAAAGTGACTACTCTGGAAAAGCTAGACAGAGGGATTACCAAACCAATCGCAAAACTGCAATATACACCTTGGTGATAAATTAAAGAGAAATTACAAAGGACTTATGTACGACAATCAATCTTCCCGAATGTTGTGTTCAGTGCATGTGATTGGTAGGGCGGCAGACACAGCTTCCTATGGATAAAGGATATAAGCCTATTATGGTCTCCCAATTTATACGTGATGGTACGGGAAGCACAAGTTAGTGCTAGCACTTGTTGTATCAAGAAGGAGGAATCACCCAACCTTCGATGAAAACGATAGTTACTAGTTTTTACGATGCCAGAACACGTCTCTAGCCTAGTAAGATGTGTTGCATTAGGTTCCAAAGCATTGTTAGGTTCATTGAGATTTATTTTAGAGTTGATCTTGTTTAAAGTTTGCTTTTTAATGGTTCACTGCATGATGTAGATTTGAAATTCGTAAAAATGCAATCTAAAATGATAAACAATCGTTGTTTATTTTGTTCAATGAAATTCCTAGCTACTAGGGAAAGAAAATTACGATTCATTCAAACAAAGAGCAAAGAGCACACACTAATGCACTTTCCTAAATCATTTTTCGCACACAAAATAAATGCAAATGCAAATGCATGTATTTTTTTTTCGTTTCCCTTAATGTGAAAAATGCCAAAAAGGAAAACAAATGTAGCAGAGATATGAAATATTTCTTTCAAAATGGAATTTTTGACAATTTCTTTTTTAAAATAGAAAGGAAGACTAAATGACACTTTTCAATTTCGAATAGAAAATTCTTTCGACACTTAAAATATCAACAAATCAATTCAAATACATGACAAAAAGTTAAATCGACTATCTAGGGAAGGAAGAATCCACGACACTTCTCTTTTTGACACAAAATGACAGTTACGACACTTTTTGTACCAAAGAAATAGTTCAATTTAAGCAACTTTTCGACAAAGGATTGTAAATTATGGACAAATACATAAAACCATTTACTAATCCTAATCAATGGAGGCTAATCTATGTGATGCAAGAAGGCTTCAGTAATGAGCTATTGTTCAAAAGCAGCAAAAACAACTAAACAAAAACACCAAATTTCTAGAATGGAAATAGGTTCAGTCAGTCATCGCACCTGGGCTTCACAAAAATAGGGATGCATCACACTTTATAGACTTGACAGTGTAATGCATACTGGTTGATAGTGACAGATAGTGCGATGGGCCAGGGAGTGCAACTAAAGTGGGTTTTGGCTCAAATTTGCAACTGATTTCAGTGAGTTAAGCTGAGCTATGATGGACAGTAAAGAGAAAAGTACAGAGGAATGATCTTCAGAGGTTACCGAGCTACCAAAAGGGGATCTAGAATGCTTGTAAGTCAAATGTTTAATTCACAACTAAACCAGAGATTGACTGAAGCATCATTTATCTACTATGCAATTGCAGAGCAAGAGAAATTTGAAGGCTACCTAGCTGACTTCAGGCTCTGTCTATAGTTTATAAAATAAACAACAACAATAAACAAACATCTATTAGTTCCCCAGCGGAGTCGCCATTTTGTTTCTGGGAAAACTAGTGTCTTTTCGATCGATTAGCCCTCTAGGTTTGGTAGCTATCCTAGAAACAACAGTTCAAATTAATTCAACGGATTCTTCTATGCACAATAGATAAGAGAAAGATGAGAGGACCAACCTAGAACTTTCACTTAATCCTTTGCTCGATCTTTCTCCCCCTTGATAGAGCTCGCAACTCCTCTTCGTACTTATCCCACTTGAAGAGTACCTGTAGAAACATAATAGAAAATAAATATCAATGCATCTTGATCTATTGTAACATAAACACTACAGAATCAGATGTATAATGAACATATATTAGCATTCATAAATAATAACATTCACAAGTGCACAATTATATGGAAGAAAACTTGAAGAACTTTATTAAATAGAAGGGAGAATTACAACCCAGTTATTTGATCTAGCATCATCCTCCCAGCATCAAACCCTCTACACCTCATGAAATAGAAAGATCACACCAACAATATAATGTTGTTATCTTAAACACAAACTATCAACACTTCCTTGCGATTCACAATATTCTAGCCTCTAGATCTCTTAGATGAGGGATCCATTTATAGATGTGTGTAAGGGTGTAAGTCATCTCTGTGGTTTTGATTAGTATCATTCCACTTGTTGCATTTGGTTCCACTTGGAGATTTCTTGAATCTCTTACTCATGCCTGGGCGAACTCAGAGAGGCAAGTGTCATAGGAGAAGTTTCTAGAAGGTTCCCTAAGCATCCACCTAGCAAATTGTCTCAGACATTTGTCCATCCTTGCTCATAGCACCCTACAGAAGGCCTTAATAGTATGCATCCCACTTGGCTAGTGTAGAAGTTAGTATGCATTGTACCCTGACAGTGGAGCAGTTAGTATGGTCCAGTTTAGGACAATTCTGGATGGCTTTTCAGGTGGAACTTTTGGGGAATGATGTAATTAGATGACCATGATCTTTTAGTGTATGAAACAAAACTTTTAGGGGTTTAAGAGCCATAGTTTATCGACATATAAGATTGGGGTTGAAGTGCCCAAATATGTATATAACAACAGGGTCCACCATCAGTCCCTGTTTGCAAACCACATGTCCTAACAGGTTCCCAAAGGGAACGAGCCATGTGCACTTCTTAAGGTTCAACGCAATTTGGTGTCATCAACAAGTATCCAGCATCAAGCGTAAGCTTGCTACGTGGTGCTTAATCAATCCGAAAGTAGTCCAATCATCCAGATAGACCTCTAGGAACTTGTGGATGTATTCTTTGAATGTGGCAACAATGATGTGCAAAACAATGGCTGGTGTGTTCTTCAACCAAAATGGCATAAATGTGTATTAAAAATAGCCCCATTCCATTGCGAAGGTTGTCTTTCTCTTGTCTTGCGGCACGATTTTGATCTGGTGGTACCCTGAGAACCCATTTATGAATGAGTATGTTTATTGTCTGCCAACATTTTCCAATACTTTATCTGTGAATGGTGTCAAGAATGGATCATGTACACAGGCGTCTTTTAGTTTCTTGAGGTCCACGCATATTCTTATCTCGCCCTTCTGCTTTTTCTCCTATACTACCATCGAGCTCACCCAGTCGAATTCTTCCACCAGCTTAATAATTCCGGCTTCGAGAATTTTATCTAGTTCTATGTAGACCTTTTCTTTATACTTGAGATTCAAGTGGTAGGCCTCTACTTAACTAGCTTCGTATCAAGTTTTAGGGTGATCTTCATCATCCCTAAGTTGCCAACGATCCCTTTTAAATCCATAAATTTTGTTGGGAATAAGTCTTGGTATTCGTGGAGTAACTCAATGACCTTGTCCACCGTGGCATCATCCCAATAATCACTGAGCGTTGCATACTTTGGTTCAACCTTCGTCCCAATGTTTACTTGCTTTATTTTTAGCGGCGCAGTGATTTTAGGATCTTCAACCACTGGTCCTCGCACCTTGTGATAGCCTTCAGTTTCTAGAATGTTAATTTTTTGTGGATCCTCATCATCCTCATCAATATTTACATTGTAACACTCTAGTGCGCAACTCAACTGGGTCGCCCATTATGGCTAAAGGTTAACAAGAATCTACAGTATCCAACCAACAATCTTCAAACATGAAGGTTAACAAGAATCCTTCATGCAAGATATCCCATTCGCCCGTGCCATGGCGGAGCTCCGTCTCAGTACACCAATTCATGGGTAAGACATCCAGGGTATGACAGAACAAATGTACCCATTCAAGTTGTGGTTCTTCCCTGTAGACCTTGGTCCATTTCGCAAGGTGTACACGTGGATCATCCAGTCCATAATACTTGTCTATTAGCTGCATCTATGGTTTCCCAAATCATAGGTGCATCATCCTTCTGCATCCATGCCAATCCTCAAAACTTCTATGATGCGTACCCCACCACCTTGCGGGCGTAGCGCATAGTGCCCATTTCAAAGCATCAAACCACTGCTATTATGGCATGTCGCTTTCAAATTTGTTCAGGAATTCATCCACTAATGTTAACCCATCATACATAGGCAGATACCTTACCTTTGTGGTTACGCAGCATAGGGATCTTACCATCATGTTGCAATTTAGCGTGGTTACCTCATGTAACTGGTTCTGCCATCGTTCTATTTCCTCATCAGAATCTAAGGTGCAAGAGCTTTCGCGCTCCCATAAAATTCTGCAATCTACTGTTGGATTCACCCAATCCTACTCCCAAGTGGTTATCTTGTAGGTACAGTCTAGATTGGCGTCGCTCTCGTCTTCATGGACTAGCTCTATGTAGTACGATCCTTCCACAGGGTCTAAAGGTACCACTACACGCAGTGAATTTTTCTCAAAAATCATTTTTCACTTCTTTAGATTTATCACTTTGTTCATATCAGTGGCCCAATCTATTCCCGGTAGCACTGGATAGGGATTGATGTCTTCGACAATCTCTATCACTTTGAAATCTACAAGTGTGCTCACACCTTCGATATCTACCGTTATTCCCTATAATCTTCCCATTGGTAGGATCTTCTACTAGTTGGCCATTCACAATTGAATAGGAGACCATTGCAATGTTGGTCTTCCCATGCGCTCCCATGTCTACTTTGTCAATACATTCATGTACGATCATCCTAGATCCAGAACCACTTGATCCATTTCATATTCCCTGATTTGCGTAGTCAATCTCATCTCCCTTCTTGTTCACGTTGTGTGCTTCTCGAGCTTCCAGACTACGTGGGGTTCTCCGAACCTGGTGCACCTAGTGATGAGTTCCTACAGTCTCTTTACAACCTTTTTTTCGTGCAGCAACTTCATGCATGTATCGAGAAAGGTAGTAACCATTGATGGGTCCATGTTCAGTTCTAGGTGTTCTTTACTACCTAAAGTGGAGGCCTTCATGAAGCTCTTCTTAGCTTCCATGAATGTCCCCTTTGCGTGCTCCAAATCAAACTCTAGTTCCTTTGTAGGAGCCTTGATAACCCAAGCACTCTCTTTGGATTGCTTGCCCTTGTCATCTCCTATTGTGATACCACTTTGAAGCACGATGTTTACATTCGAATCCTCTTCACACAGCTCAAACCTCATCATTTGTAGGTTTTGAGTCGGGGGAGGCTGGAGTATTCCTTTATCGTGCAACCTTGCTATCAGAGTGGTGCATTCCTCCATTTCATGATCAAACTGGGTACAATATAAACATGATGCTCTCATCGGATTTGTACAATCATGGGCATAATACCCTGGCCCTCTGCAATTGTAACAAATCAGCTATCTGTGACCCCTTCCTGGTCATATTCCACCTCGACCTCATTTGTGCCCCTAAAACCCAGTGTGTGCCATCCCTGTATTTTGATCGAGGGCTCATGTTTCAGTCTGAACTCTATAGGAAGGAGTTTGATCCATCATCAGTTCATAACTTCTGTAGGTACGCTCATCATGGCTTACTGACCTGCAGAAATTATAGAATAACTACTGGGACATCTGCATATATTTCCGTAATAGATGATAGTTATATGTAGCATGCTTCCCTCCTATCTGAAAAATCGTGCACCATAATTTAGGCATCATGCTCGGCCCTGCTTATGCCTCTGGTCTCAGTGGCATTGGCCCTCCTCTCGGTAGGTAGTTCGCGAAGATTGGAAAATGGTCCTTGTCATGCCCCTGGCCCTTGCATTTTATGCACCATACGTCCTCACGCACTTCTGGGTGAGTTGTCCTATCTTGTTTCAAACTATGCATTTCCAGACACAAATTTTTTAGTTGCGCGTGGATTTGTTGGACTCCCAAGCTGGATCTTGTATTGGGGTCTCATGCAGTCTCATTGCAATCTCCAAAGCTTCGCCCTAGGTGGATAAATTCTGCTGCAACAATGCCATCCTTAGATTTAGCATTAGTGATGCTACAAACCATGCGCAGTGTTGCCCATCCGTCAAGGTCATGTTGGCTTCGAGAATCATGCCCTTCAGTCTTTGATCTAGTTCCCATGGGGTCTCACCTGGAAGCATCGTGATTTCCTTAAACCTGATAATTAACTGTGTCTCCGATTTTGGCATGCTAAATTCCCTGTTCAGTGCAGCTTGGATATCTGTGATCCCTACGTTTGGATTGTCATTGGAATGCTTAATATACCATGTCAGTGCATGATCCTACAATGTGCCTACCAATGTTGCCTTCTTTATATTGTCATCCATGACTCCTTGTGCTTCCCATACAGCCTTTACCACGAACCAAAATTGGTCCGAATCTCTATTCCCTACTCCTTTGAACGTCGGTAATTTTATCATGCTCACCATATTGAACTGTGGTGGTGGTGTAGGTGTTGTGGGTGGAGATGGGGATAAAGATGGTGAAACCGGTGGTGGTGTAAGTGGAGGTGGTATGCGCGGAATTCACTGCCTTATTAGACTAATCGCAGTTCTAGGTGAAACTTTTGCGAGCTCTTCCTCGCTTTCTCACCGAGGTGAAATCAAGGGGCTAGTTTTTATCTCTGTGCTACCATCATTTCTATAGATCCTCCCACTTCGCAGCCTCAAACATCAATTTATTTGCATAACCCGCTTTTCACATCATAGCATTTTAATCCAAGTGTTCAAAGATTTAATGTACCTACCTCCCGGTCCCTTGAGGAAGTGTCGTTCTGCCTAGCTGTAGCTAACTGACGTGTCTACCACAAATTTAGTGATAAACCCTCCTATAATTCGATCGAGCCAATGGTCCACAGTGCACATGTTCTTATCTTCCGACACTTCTAGTGTGTGCACTAACTCTAGAGTCCACACAATCGGTTTGTCAAGCCTACACCTTCCTTGAATATCTGCTAGCTTTGTGATCCACTCATACAACTCTGAGTGGGATGATGCAAAGAAAATTTCGTGAATTTCTATATGTAAGTAGCACTCTAACCATTGTTCCTTTGGTACTCACAGATTCTTATTTTCCTATGCCACGAACTTATGAATCTTTCTGTCCAGCCACTCTTCAATTTCTTTCTCTTTCGGATTCCAATGACACGACATCAGGCATCTCTTATGCAGATCCCGGTCCCGGCAATGGAACCATTTGTTGGCTTGTTGGGACCTAACCTAGGTTTAGAGGTGATTTAGCCAAACAAATCCCGATACTACTCACCATTTCAGTAATAGTCTACCCAGCCCAGACTGAGGTCTAATCCGAGGTAGTATGGGAGGGTGCTAGAACGAGGTTTCTACACCTTGGAAATATTTGATGAGTTCAAGTGGTCTGTGGTTCGACCCTACGTGCCTGTAGCTATGCGCACTTACCCATCTCTCACAGCCTGAGATGCTACCTTCACACAACCCTACTTGGGGGATGAATGTTGTTATTACCGAAGTCCTTATTAGTATTCCGTTGTTAGTTGATTAACTTAGCCTACTTGCATGTGTTATGTTATACTTAGCAATATAAATCATTCATACAAGTACACAGTAAATAGATAGTATAATTGAAATTTATATCAAACATGTAATAACTTAAGAAAATATACACAAAATTGGGATAAAACTTCTCTTTATTATTCTCTTCTTTGGTTACAGACTCGACTCCGCCCTGTGCACTCAGCTGCAAGGGTCCGCACACTCAGCTACAAACAACTAGGACTCTACGCACTCAGCTACAGAGCTTTCTCCTACTCTACGACCCAAAGTCACACTTAGACACTTACAAATCAATCCTTTTTACTTGTTCTCTATCCTCTACTTCCCTACTTTTACACTTAGAGCCTCGCTCTATTTATACAGTCCCATGGTCTGCAGATCATGGATAGGCTAACATTACATTACAAACTAGGGTGGACAACCCTATGACTCTATCATACTTCTACGCCCACAATTCGCGAGGCTTTACAACATTATTTGGTCAAAACATGGGCTTTAAGCCCCAAAACATGCCTCGGGGGGATTCCATGCCTAACAGGAAGGAGAATTCTTGTGGTTAGAGAGCCTAAACATCAAGAGGATTTTCTTGGATACAATATATCTCATTTTGGTGAGAATCCTCTTCAATTTCATCGATAAAATATCTTTCCCTAGGTTTTTTCCCTAACAGGGAAACCTTAGTAGCCTTTTCTCAACTTGAGGACTTTCTTGAGTTTCATGAGCCTTGGCCCTGTTGAAATCAATCATAAGAAACCTTTTCTCCTTGATTTTACTTTTGGGAACTCCAACACTTGTTTAACCTATCAAACCCTAGGTCTTGAGCATATATTTATAGGTTTTCCCATAGAAATCATATGACTTCCTAATGAAGCCGTGAGCCAAATATTGAGTCTTTCTTAAGGATATCCTATTTTATCACCTTATACTCTTCCCCTAGAATATATTTCATAGGTGTTCTTATCCTATAGAGACTCCTCTCATCAGTGAAAGTATGTAAAGAGTAGGGGGGATTGGCTATGGGACACTACCTCATTGTTAACACTTGGTTTAGCTTTAGACTTGTAGGTTTCCCTCTCCAAGGCCTACTAAATTTCATGGTAATAGAAATATCATTAATGACATCGCCAACTCATGTAGTGAGATGCTCCACATGTAGAAAAAATTCAAGTGCCAAGCTTTATTTGTATTACTATAGGATTCTTCAATCTACTGATCTATGGGGCTAATATAATGATCTTTCTCAATATATGTATATGGTCATTCTCCCATGTTTTTAAGTGTATTTGTAAGCAAGGGATATTTTTATGGCATCTTCAATTGGAACCTACATAAATATTTTCATCCTCATTTGCTTCGCTTAATCACATACACACACAAGTGATGAGAATTGAAAATACATTGGAAACCACAACTTACAATCAACTGCTTTGATTGGGAATACAAAGAGCTCATGAAATATGTTTGGAAATGAAAATGTTATGACTTGCCCATCATGGCAAGGTTTGCATCCTTTGTATCAAATGGATCTTCATACACTTGATAACCACATGCCAAGGATTTCCACTCTTAAATATTTTCTTTTGGATATTGAATGTACAAGTCCACTTTATATATTTTTACATAGGCCTACTCTTGCACAAGTTGATATGGATGCTCATACTTTGTGGGATAACTTGGTTGTTCATGAGTGAAAAACTTGGCAATTTGGTTTTCCTCAATGTTTGTGTCATAAATGGGATCACTATTAAAATCATAATAACTTATATCCCATTTGTACCTATCAACTCTGACGAATATATAAATAATTTAAGTTTCTTTGTGCCCCCCATCCTATTCAAGAATACGCTCTTTTATTAAATCCTCCTCTCCCATGTCACTGATATATGCATTATGAATATCAAATGATTGGAAAGGAGAGTAGATTGAACTTATGTTTTCATCTAGAGGAGGGCAGGTGGGTTCTTGAATTATTTCAACATTAGGGTTCTCCTCACATCCTTTTTATTCACTTATTTGTTAATTCTTGGTGGGAAACCAAGGATAATAATATTCACTTATACATGTAGGAATATCATCCTTTAATTTCACCTCCTGGTCCTCAATAAGATGGGACGTTTCACCACTATTATCTTCTTGAAGTGATACTTTCAACTCTATAGGAGGGATTTATTTGTCATTGATTTATTTGATATCTTAAGGGTAATTAAGCCATTATTTGTCCTGATGTGGTTTTGTCATGCTCTCTTCATTGATTTCTTCCCTTTTGGAATGGAAACAAATATTTTTATGGTTTCCTTCTAGTAATGTCTCCCTCTCTATATGTCTTATCCACTTCTTTAAGACTATTTTCATGTAAGATATCCATTCATCATCTTCCTCCAAATCATGCAATATTGGTTCAAGAGGGGGGAAAATGTTGACCATCTCATGAAAATATTCCTATTATTCATATGCACAATCCTCTTCCATATCTAATAGCCTTTGGTGCAATGAATTTTGAGTTTGAGTCATGTTAGTTAAGATCATTTCTAATTCCTTCATTTGTTGAGTCGACATTTTTATGGGATTAGGAACAACCCCTGTGGTCAATGCTTCCTTAAAATTTTGCACACAAGGATAAACATATTTTTATTTGATATAACTTGGTATGAAACTAAGTGCATATTCCTTCACTTGTATTTCATGAATGAGATCATTAGAGTGAAGCTCACCATATTTTGTAATCAAATCATTAATTTTTCCTGAAGTATTCCTCGCAAATCAATAAAAACATAAATATATTCAACCCCTTCTTACCCGTAGATACACTTCTTCCAAAAACTTTTGGTACATTGAGGAAATGATTTTATCTATTTGGGATTAAATTTGTTGTACTATTTCCATTCTTCATACTCTTGCATTAATAATGCAAGAAATTTCATTAACATGTCCTTAAAAACAAGGTTAGTATCTAAAATATAGTTCTTAAAAGATTCTAAGAAATATTGAGCTAAGCATGGATTTCCATTAAAGGTGGGGACTTTCATATAGAAATTAGTCATGGAAAAATGTGGATATATTAGAATTTATGATAAATCCAAAGGAATGTATATATGTTTAAAAGATAACATCTTATTAGAAGTCATACCTCATACATTAGGATGGTGACCCTTCAACGTGAAATTTTCTCTCCAATCATAAATGTGGAGTGACCAATATTTACCTTAGTTATTATCTTGGATAGTAACTCCTTGTAATGTACCCTTTTATGTTTTGTTGAAGTGGAGTCCTTATATGAAATCCTCCAAGTTAGTCCTTAACATATAATCTCATCAAGGCACAATGAAATAATTAAAAACTTACCACAGTGGATTGGCATTGTATATGACTAGGTTGAATGAGCTTCACCTTGGTAATGATGCCAAAAAATGTTATTGGTCTAGTTGGCCATGGACGGGAACAGTTCACACCTTGAAATATGTCATTGAAATGCCATATTATTTGACCTTAACTCCAGCAATGACACCATAAATGTTACCTATCAAAGTAGTAGTGTTGCTAAGGTCTTGACAACTTGTTGCATGAGCACCCATAGGGTATGGGTCCACTATTAGCTTGACTGAATTCTCCACTATTTGGGCCCTATTTCCCATGAAAATGGGTAATCCCCTAGGAGAAAAAAATTTCTCCTAGTTTGGACAACTACCTAGCCAACAACCCTACACATCGGCTTATTGATGTTATGATAGTTCCCCCACTATCTGCACTATTCATACACCTCTCCCATCTAACATTCCTCTTGGGTGAACATGCACTACCACTCAACAGGTAGTCTGATAATTTTACAATCAGATATTTTTTAGTATGAATAAAGGGGTGATATAGATGATTGACCAATCTTGGCCGTAAAATTGTTCTCTCACCTTATTAGGGGGGTTAATATTTATCCCTATTTAAGTGGGGCCTCCCATAATGCCTTAGGGTTATAGGAGGGATACTACTTGGAAGACCTGGATTGAAATAACACGTTCATTCTCTCTTTACCACACTTAACATTTTCCATATCACATTATTATCCATTGATACCATCTCCATTCTTTAGGTTTAACTATCATTGGTTCATTGGGATTTGACACCCTCTTATCCACATCCTTGAATAGGAATAGAAAAAGAATCTTGGAGGTTGAGGGAGTTAAAACAAAAAAAACATAATATGGACACACTGAGAGAGAAGGAAAAGTCAAAATGCAAAATATGGATGGGACATATGATAGCATGTGAGAAAAATCATAGCATGAGCTCTACTTTCCTCATTTTCCATCACCTGATTGTTAAGAACTTGATGCTCCATCTCATCAAAAGGAACCCTTACTGTTGACATTAAAGTTGTGGTGTGGTGTTATTGGTTGGGATTTATGTCAACCTGTTGTTGAAAGTGTTGGAAATCCATCAACCAAGGGGTCTCACTGATGTGAAGTCCCAATTGGACCTCACTCCATTTGGAGTAGGATCCTCATCCAAAATATCGACTCAGTTGGCATGTATCTTAGAGAAATTCCTTGGATCTAACTCTCACCAAGAGAGAGGAGTGCAAGTGTGCCTTCAAAAAGCACAGGGGGTGTGCTTGGTGAGTGTTGAATTGTATGTGTGTCAAATTTATTTCACTACGGAGGGGAGCATAAGTGAGCCTCTAAGAGAGAGGTAGTAGTACCACCTAGTAGAGACACACATGAACAAGAAGGGTTTGTACAACATCAAGAGGAATAGTCCATAGGTATGTAGAGGTCATTGAAACCAATATAATGAGAAATATATATTTAATATCTAGAAGAATAGTCCACGAAGATTCGACAACAATAAAAACCATTACAACACATTCTCAATAAGATAAGTACTAGAACAACCGAAATAGTTCAACTATCTTAGCACATGTGAAAGCAAACATGAAGTACAAACATTCACATAACAGTCTTACAAACATTCATAATCCATGCATGAAGAACATGCTAGCCTTGAAGACTTTTGTTATTAAGTAAAAGTTCCAAGACACATGTATACAATGAACATCACTAGCTCCAATAGTGGAGCATTGGAGCTACTCCTTGCTCCTCAAAAGAACTAATATGTCTCTCTAATGCCTTGTAGGAGGAGCCAAGGTGAACATTCCTTTGCTCATACAATGAGGGAGTATATATAACCCATGGGTGATGCTTCCCCATCCTTGTGATTCTTTGACTACCCTCATGACTATTTCACTTCCTATGACTTTTAAACTTATATGGCTCTTTATATTCCATGTGTGTCCTCTGGACTTCCATTTTACAATACATTTTTTGAATGTCATTTGCATGATCCACAATGATGATGTGGAATATGAAAACCCATGACATGACATGACATGAAACTTTTGAAATGGAATGCTTGATGATGTGGCAGTGTCAAGCCATTGTGTGTTGAGTGTCTGCTTGAGAATGCTCTTCTTTTTACCTCTGTATGACTTGGTGATAAGGAATCTTAAATGGTCTTAGGTCTTGAGTTGTGATTGCAAACTAATGTCCCTTTTTATTTTCTTGATTGATTAGCTTGTGTGTTAAGCTACAACTACGTCTTTCAATGAGAGTCCATCCTTCATATCCTTATTCACTATCTTGCCATGGTGTGATAGAGTACCTGCATTTGCAATTCACTCATGATGAGATGACATCAGTCTAAAAACACCCTAGTCTAAGATAGTGCATTTTGTTTCAGTAACTGTGTTGAAACTAGGTGAAAGGTCATGGGAGAGGGCTCAGTGATTACATAGTTATGCATTTCAAGAGGCCATGGGTGAGGAATGAGATCTGAGACTATGTAATGCATAGTTCAGGCAAGACTGGGGGAAAAAACTGCCCAGTTTTGAGAGCCAGTGGGACAGGTTGAGGGGATGAACATTGAGAGGACACAATGCGTAATTTCGGGAGAAAAGGGAGGCAAAGCTACTGTGCAATTGTGCATTTCAGAGGCTCAGGGGATGAGCTTGAAGCTTGTGATTTCGCTATGCATATTGAAGGCCAGGCTGGGAGGAATGATTGCACAATTTCATAGGTCAAGGCTGGAGCTTGAGCACAAAAATTGCGCAGTGCAATAGTCCTGAGAGGCAAGAAATACAAATTGTACAGTTTCAAGGGGAAAATTCTCAGCTAAAGGACTAGAACTATCCAATGCACAACTCAGGGAAGCTAGGTGAAGGGAAGTTGCTTAGTCAAGAAGCCCTCTCAGAAATGGATAAGTGTAAGACCAATTAGACTAATGTGAACAATGATAAGAATTCAGATGTGATATCACACTTAGAATACTTGATGAAAAAAACATAGATCACCTAAGACACATGAAAAATACATTTCCCTATGTGTGACCAATTTACGACTAGTTACGACGAGTGCAACACTTAAGATAGACTTTGGGATGACCGTGACAAGACTTGTGCAATAGTCCTCAAAACTTTGTGAATGAGTGCGACATATGTTTACATATTTAGAAAAACTCATAAAAAAAGATAGACCCTTGAAACCATCAGAAAAATATTCTACACATTGTGTGATAACCAATCATGCTGAAAGATGATAATTAACCCATCTTGCAAAGGGAAAAAAAATACTTCAAGAAAGCCCATGAAATGATTTTTGGTGCGTAACAACCCTGGTGAAAATTCCATGTAATAAAAGTAAATAAAGGAAAAATAATAACCATAGATGATGGTACACTTATTCCAAGATGAATGTTGGGCAAAATCCTAGTGATGGGGATCACTTGTGATTTTTTATGGCTACGAAAATTGGCAAAGGAAATGGCTAAGGATTTGGAAAGGAAAAATGACATATTTGGCACATTTAGTTATGAAAATATTGGAAATTAGGAGAAAAGGGAGGTGAAAATTCATAGGTTGTTGTGAGGAGGTAATTGAAGGATAATAATGGAAATGAAGAAAATAAAGGTCTCATTCATAAAAAGGCTTCTGAGGATCCATTGGTAACCTTTTGTCAATTCAGTTTTGGACCTCTCTCATTATTCTCTCTCTCTCATAATCTTAAGAGACTCAGAGTTTTCTTGGAGCACTCTTGGAGGGTGTGGCATACTTGGATTCTTGGAGAAAGGAGGAAAAGAAAGAGTATAAAAGCACAAGAAGGCATCGAGATCAACAACTGCATCATATTTTCTTGTAGGTACATATTTGCATGTATGTTTCCTTCACTAGTTTTGGCATGCATGGCATATGCATGTGGATTTTTTGTTGCGATCTGTCATTGGCATTGAGGATAGCTGGGATTGATAGTGGATTGCATAGCCTTTCCATTTACTAGATAGCCATGGTGATTATGGTTTTATTTTCATTGTTGTGTTTTTGGTTGGTTCTCATGTTTTCTTAGCTTGGGTTGAGTTACTAGTCCTAGAGCCTTGGTTGAAAAACGCTATGGAGCCCTAGAACAACTTGGGTTGAGTTACTAGTCCTGGAGGATTCATTGGAAAAATGCTCTGGAGCCCTTGATGGGTTGAGCTACTAGTCAAGGAGAATTGGTTGGAAAAACGCTCTAGAGCTCGGTAAAAGTTGTGGGTTGAGTTACTGGTCCTGGAGACTTGGTTGGACAAACATTCTAGAGACCTGCAAGACTTGGACAAAGACCAATCTGATGTTGGCTTTGTGATGTTCGACCATGAGGTGGAACCATTGTTTGTTGGGTTGAGGTGGATGGCCTTTGTAAGCGCTGGATGGATTTTTATTGATGTGTTCTATGAAATCCCACATTCATGCTTAGAATATGGCATGGGGGTGAATGGCTAAAGAGAGATTTGGCTCAACCATTCTACAGTCAGGTGGAACCTGGAAGTCCCATCTCGAGTTTGTATTTTGCATCATTAATGAAATGGTATTTCTCCTTTAATTTCTATGAGAATTTTGATGGATTATATGTGGCCTATATGGATGTAATTTCATGAGTATTTGTAATGCTATTATGTTGGTTATGTATGTGTTTTATGACAATAGCCATTTGTGGCTCTCATCATGTTTTTACTTCTAATTTAATGATAAATGTATCTATGAACTAATGGATGGAATTGCACTTGATGTGTTGAGGAATCAATAGTTCTTAGTGGTTCTCAATTAAGTATGAGAAACCTATGCTTATAACTGTTAATTAAACCCATAGATTACACATTTTCAATATGTTTGACAAAATGCATGTCATGGCTAGTAGGGGTCTAGTCAAGGTCTTAGACACGTATTTATTTAATACTGTCATTTCCATGCTATTTTACTGATTTGAAGAGATGGTTCAATTCTGAGCAGTGATTTGGGCTCTGGGCCTGAAAACATGGTTCAAATCCCAAAGTCGCTGGCATAGCACTAACAATTTCGGTCTCTAGTCACTGGCAAGCAAGCCTGTGAGAGTGAATTTGGGTTGCTGGTCGTACTCATGCCTATAGCATGGGAGCAAGTAAGCCTTAAATTGTCCAAAAGCTCAATGGGACCCCAAAGAAAGCTATCTAAAGTATTGGATTAGTTCCTGAGGGTCTTGTAGCTGATGATTAATGTCTGTATGGTGTATTTCCATCAGTTCTACTTCCTTGTTGTGACTTAGGATGTTGAATCATATCATAGTGGCTTCTTGTCACATGTTTACCCGTGATGGCCAGTTTCTTGGGTAGATGTGAGAGGAGGGTGTTATAGAGTGGTATCAGAGCATGGTTCATCTCTTAGACTAGATGGGTTATGTGTTGGTCATGCATGCATGTCAGTTTCATGTGTGTACCTCACACTTGCATTCCATGTCCTTGTTGCATTTTCATGATGTTGATCATGGTTGTAGTAATGTCATAATGTGGAACTTGAGGTTGTTGTGGTGGAATGTAGCATCATGAGTGTATGATTGGTTATATGTCAATTTATGTTGCTTACATGTATCATTGTAGTATGCTTGCTTACATTCTTTCATTTTTGGTTACATTCTTGTATGCTTGGTTGCATGTATCACTATTGTAGGTTTGATTTCAAGTATTGTTCAATCATGCTTGGTCACATGTGTTTATGCATATGTGTGGATGGTTAGGCATCGCTTATGCATGTTCATGTTTACATCTGGTCAAGTGTATAGTGACGTAATGATGGTGGTTGTCATGCATGACATCGTGGTGTTTATTGTTGTTGAGGTCATGCATTGATGATTGGACCCTAGCTAGAATAACGATTTCATGGTCATATGCTTATGTTTCATGTTTCTATATGCTGGCATGATTATGTTATACATGTATCATGTTGATTTGTTGATCTTTCAAATAAGGTATCCTCCCCAAGCTATACTAAGGTAAGTTAGTTTATTGTGATTTGGTTTAGCTAACATGATATACCTTGTAGGAAGAAATATCAAATGGCCAGCAAGATGGTTGACTACAAAGAATCTCAATATGAATCCAAAGAGAAGTATGGTGTTGGGAACCCTTCTAATTTGGTAGTTACACTGAGAAGCTTTAAGGAAGAGATAAGGAGTTGTGAGGCAGATAATGATAGAACCATACAGGCACAAAAAAGTTAGCAAAGGTAAATGCATTCATACTTTAGAGCTTGTCAAATTTGCAATGACAAGGACTTCCTTGTATCAACCATGAGTAGTGTTTGGTTAATTTAATGTTCTTAAATTGCAATCATAAATTATTGACCGAAGTTGGTAAACTTATGAAGTGTAAGTGCACTATATATGCTAGAAGCCATTTTTTCTAATTTGTAAGATGATGGTTATATTTTTTTGGGGGATTTTCGTTGTTGTTTAGGTTCCTATATATAAGCATTAGATTAGATTTGGATTTCTACAGATCAATGAGTGGAAGTGGAGCTATTGTTAGACTAATCTACCAAGTCATATCCATATTAAGTATTGTTCCTATGACTAATTTTCAATAAATTATGTTGGAACAAAAGAGATCTATGGATCAGTCTTTTCTAAAACATCTTATGTTAACCATTCTAAAATTACAAACCTAACCTAAACACCTTGCTGCAATAAAACAAAGTATTGAGATTCAAATGATTCTCAGAGCAAGTTAAACGATCCTTTAAAAGTTTTTTGCAAAGTATATACAAGTTCTGATTCTAAAAAGCATGAAGACAATCTTTTAACACTGATTACAAAGTATATACAAGTTCTAATTATAAAAGCATGAAAATAATCTTTATTTAGTTGACTATAATTAAGTGAAAAACATTAAAGAAACTAAACCAGTAAACAAATGCAAATAAATTCAAATGCAAAAGAAATAACGAGATTTAACTGAGTTATAACGAAATGGTAAAATAGTAGAACAAAATGACAATGCGATAACATAAAGTGATAAATGAAATAAACTTGACCTCGACTATCTACAAGGGCCCTCTACTTACAGTAGGTATAAATCATTCTCAAATACACATTGAATAACAAAAATGTAACTTTAACTAAATATGAGAACAAAAGGTTTGTTTCACACAATTTCTTCAGAGATTAACTATTACTTCCTATCATCCTATATAAGGGATACATATTTATATATAAAATATGCACTCAATAGTTTGAGACTTCTACGCCTACAGGTCTTTTAATCAATCCTTATTGAAATTTGAAACTTAAACAATAAAAGCGTTATCTCAAATATTTGCTATTTGGAAAGCAAATCGAAGAAACATGATGCATTCAGACTTCTTCTACTATGTGTTTGACCTGTTTCTTTGACCGTGCCAATGTGTGATTCCTTTAGTGAATTGGCTCGAGCAAATAGGAGGAGATCCATGAGGGGATTGATCCTCAACCACCCATCTGCTTCATTGCTTCATTGGCATACCAAAAACCCAAAAACCATGGATATAGCTGCAAATTTGTAAAATAGTTGCATAATCAAGTTAATTTTGTAGCTAATGCAATATTTAACATAATAACAAGGCACACTAACGAATATGAAAACAAGACATATGATCTTTTTTACCTTATCAAAATATATGGTTTTAATTCTTTTATTGAGTTGATAGTGATGATGAAAAGAGCAAAATGGAGGAAAAAGGGTGTCAAAATAAAATAGTTATGGAACTTTACATTCCCCCACACTGAATATTTTGTATGTCCTCATATGAAACACATAATTGATATCTTTTTTTAACTACTACATTTGCTTGGACACTTCTATTAGTACATCTAACTTCATCCTTTTCACTTTCTTTCCTGTCACTACCATCCTTGGTTTTCTCATGAGGATGTTGTATTTCAAGTTTATAACTTGTCTCTGTAAAGCCCTATTTTTATTCTTTAGTTTCATTTTCTTCTTAAACCATAGACTTAGATGTAAAAGGAGGTTGTCACTCTTAGCTATTTGGATTTCATTCTGTGCTTTCAAGGCTTGATTTTCATTTTTAATGTACCTATTTAATGTATCCAGTTCGAAAATTTACTATTTTAATATATTGATTACTAAAGGTTCTTTTGGTTCATTAAACTGGACTTATTCTTCCTCTTGAATTGGAATTGATGTTCTTGATGCATCCCTTTTCTCCAAGGATTCGATATATAATCATAAATCTTTTGTTGCACAGGATCAACTTTTATTTCTTGTGTTATTTGACCTGGACTTTGAGGAGGCAAGGTGAAAGTTGCTGATGAAACCCTTGATGATGAAACTCTTGGTGATGCTCTCGGAGAAATTCATGAATATTCTTCTCCCTATGATTTTTCTACTGTTTCTTCATCAATATGCTCTATTCTCTTTGAGAGTAATTCTTTTACTGAGTTGAATTTGATACTCCTTCTTAGACCTGTGACATGGGTCTTTTGATTTTTCTTCCTTTCTATTTTAGGCTTCTCTATTTGAGGTGAAATACCCATCTCTTTACTAGGTTTCTTTCTTCTAACATCTCTTTTTTTTATTTTCTCTAAAATTTATACAAGAGGGATGTCATCCTCTGAGAGTTCCTGTGACTATTGTGGTTCTTGTTCTGATGTTCTATCAATTTTTCTTTTACTTCCTCTCTTAGTTCTGCTACTATTTTGCTACTCATGAGTATCCTCCTTAAAGTGATTCCTTACTAAAAAGCCTTCACAATTATCATCTATTTTTTGGAGATGAAATTCAACAAGTATTTTGACTAGACCATGGTGATACAATGTATTATCTATGGACTTAATTCTCCTTTGAACATTCCTTGAAATCTTTTTAGACTATTCAAGAAGAAATATGGAATGTTTATCTCATTTACTTCAAGAAAAATCATTAGCAGACAAATATGATAGAAAAACATACATCAAAACCTTCCTTTGCAGGTAATTTTTTTTTGGATTATTAAAAGTAAATTCCTCCATTTACTTTTCATGCCGTGCTTGGGATGCCGTTCTTGAAAATGGTGGTGTCCATGCTTGGTTTCTTCAGGAAAACCTTCTAGTCTTCTCTTTCAATACCTCTATTTTTGAACAATTTTTCTCCAATCTGCGAAATTCTAGTAGCTTCATCTATAAATGAATCTATTACTATGAATTTGATGTCTCCTATCTCTACTTCGACTCCATAAAAAGCCCTGGCGAAGGATTTGGTCACTTCTTTATGGAAGCCATCGAATTTATCTAAAAATTCTTGCCACTGTGCCATCTACAAGAATTCTTTTTCTGTCCAATTTTCTTTTCCCTGTTGGCTCTGTTCTAACTATCACTCCCATGGATGAGAAGTTTCATTTCAAAAATTGTTTTGTTTGATAGGGTGGGATGGCTTGATAGGGTTTTTGGAGCAGAAAGGTCGAGAGTGTGAATGATGGAATAATGAGAGCGTAGGTAGTGAGAGTATAAGGGAATACGGTAGAACTAACCATTAAGCTCATTCATATTTATGATTTGAGCAATCAAATCAATGGATCAGGACGTGAGTTAGGATATGTGTTATGATGACAGGGAGTGAATGGCAGATTATACTCAATTTGACATGACACTATCAACTCTTAGCAATAATGTTTTTTATTTTTGGTAGTACCATGTATATATAATTCATATATGTAATGTTTTGATCATTATTATTAAATTAAAGAGTTTCATGCCTTTGAATTGTTTGCTTGCTAACCTTTGGTTGCCATTTTTATGTTGTCTTCAGGTACTATGCAGTGGAGGGATTCAATCATTCCTTTAATTGTATCATTAGAATTTTCTGCCAAATTGGTTGTAGAAATTTGTGAGAGTTGTTGAATTTCAATAATTTTGTAGCCATTTATCTTTAAAAGAAAGGGATGCAAGAAAAATGGAATTCTAGAAAATGGGATACAAAGAAAATTTAAGATGCCAGGAATTTTTGGTTTTCACCTTGAATTTTTTGTATAGATATACCAATAATTGTTGGTTTTCATGTTTACACATTTTATTTATTTTTAGATATTGTATATCAAAAAGAAAGTTTTTAAAATGGAGAAGAGAAGAATTCTTCTTGACCAACTTCAATTCAGAGTTGTTCTGGAAAATATTGACAAGTTCCTCCTTTGTCATTGGCTCATGATAGATCCCGAGTCAATGTCCTTTCACTAATAGAGGAACTTTTTCTTCATCAATAGTCCCAATTCTAACTGCTCCATTATCAAAAACGTTTTCAATGTCATAAGGCCCAAGCCAGTGAGTTTGAAACTTTCCTTGGAAGTTTTTGAACTTTGAATAAAAAAGTAATGCCCAATATCCTGGCTGAAATTTTCTTTCTTTGATGTATTTATCATGCCATATGGATCTTTGTTGTTGGACTAAACTATTCTTTTGGATAGAATCTTGAGTTATCTCAGCAAGCTCATTGAGTTGTCCCATTCTTTGCTTTTGTGCTTCTGATAAGTCAAGTCCCAATTTGACTATTGTCATATAGGTCTGAATCTGGAACTCAATTGGAAATATGACTTGCTTCCCATAAACAAGTTCATAGGGAGTTTCTCCATGTGGTACAATAGACCCATAAAGCTTCTGGAACCTTTTTTGCACAATCCCTTCTATGCAAGTGAACTATCTTGGTGAGGATTTCTTCAATCACTTTGTTGGTAGACTCTACTTGTCCATTTACTTGTGGATGGTATGTAGTAGATTTCCAATGCTTAATTTTATATTCTTTCAATATCTTTTGCACTATTTTGGATGTAAATTTATTTCCTTGATCTGTCACAATTTCTCTTGTGGCACTAAAATGAGTAAAAATATCCTTAAAAATAAGTGAAACTACAAAATTTTCAGTAGCAAAAGAAAGTGCTTTAGCTTCTACCCATTTAGTAACATAATAAGTGCATGCACAAATATTTTTTTTGTTTGTTTTGAAGATGGATTGATTGGTCCAACAAAATCCAAAGCCCATTTTTCAAAAGGTTCAATGAGTACCTGAGGTTGTAGTGGCATTTCATTTGAAGGAACTGGTTTCCCCATTCTTTGACAGCTATCATACCTCTTAACATATTCCTTGGCATCCTTAAAAAGGGAAGGCAAATAATATCCTAAGAGAAGGAATTTATAAGCAGTTCTTTTGTCAGCAAACTGCCCTCAACATGGTTCATCATGGTATTCTTTAAGTATCTCTGGTATTTCATCTTCTCTTACACGCCTTCGGATAGTGAGATCTAGTCCAGTCTTGTATAATTCTTCATTTGTCCATCAATATGAGGCACTTGTTTGGATTATTCTTCTTTTTTCTTTAGGGAGCAAATAGAAAGGTAAATTCCTCGTAACCAAATAATTAGCAATATATTAAAACCAAGGTGTTTTAGTAGATACTGCAAAAAGATACTCATCAGGAAATTTATCCTCTATAGGTGAATCATTGTTATCATTTTGAATTCTAGATAAAAAGTCAACAATTGTGTTTTGTTTTTGAGGTCGATCTAGAATGGTGATATTAAATTCTTCTTACAGTGATAGCAATCTTATTACTCTACCATTAGTAACTGGCTTGTTCATTAAATATCTAATGGAAAAATGGTCTGTATGAATGAAAGTTTCATAGCCAGTGATGTAATGTCTGAATTAATTATTAATGGAATGAATAACAACTAAAAAATCCTTTTCAGTTACAATATAATTTAGCTTCGTGGGAGTTAAATTTTTACTGGTATAATAAATGGCATAAGCAGTGATATATTTTTGTCCCAACACAACTCCTAGAGTTGTGTCTGAAGCATCAATTGATATATGAAAAGGAAATTTCCAATTAGGTCCTTTTAACATAGGTGCTTCGGAGATATTGTTTTTCAAAGTTTCAATGACCTTTTTACAATTAGAGTTCCAATTGAATTCATAGTCTTTGGTAAGTATTTTGAAGAGTGGAGATGCAATCTTTGTGAAGTTTTCTATGAATCTTATATAATATCTAGCAAAACCAAGAAAAATCCTAAGATCTCGTTGACAACTTGGAACTGATAATTTGGAAATAATTTCAACCTTAGATGAGTCTACCTTAATTCCATTTCCTAAAATATGGCGACCTAAAACAATTCCCTCATTAAACTACATAAAAAATTTCTCATGACTTAATGAAAGATTTGCTTCTTTGCATCTTACAAGAACTTTTCCTAAATTTTCAAGTGCTTCTTTAAAAGAATTTCCATAAACTGTGAAATCATCCTTATACACTTCCACACAATCATGAATAAGATTAGAGAAGATTCCTAGTACTACTCTTTCGAATGTTATTAGGGCATTGTATAATCCAAAAGGTAGTACTCCGCAAGAATATCTTCCCCATGGACAAGTGAATGTGGTTTTTTCTTGATCTTCAGGTGCTACTTGAATTTGATTATACCCACTAAAACCATCCAAGAATGAGAAATATTTTTTCCCACTAACGTATCTAAAACTTGATCTATGAAAGGAAGTGGAAAATGATCTTTCAAAGTAGCTTTATTCAATTCCATGTAATCAATGCATACTCTCCATTTCCCATTTTTTTTTAGGAATTATTACTAGGGGTGAAACCCATTGATTGTCTGAAATTGGATAAATGAAATTTACATTTAATAGTTTCTGCAATTCCTCTTTAACAATTTCCTTTAAGCTTAGATTCATTCTTCTTTGTGGTTGTTGAACTGGTCTAGCATTTTCTTTGATATAAATATGATGCATGCAAGTTTTAGGATTAATTCCCTTCATATCAATGTATTCCCATGCATATGCAGAAGTGTGTTTTTGCAATATTTATACTAGTTCCGTTTTCTGTAATTCTTCTAGGTTTTCCTTGATATTCAAAATTTTCCTTGGAATTTTTTTTATTGAAAATTTTCCAAAGATTTCCATAAAATGTAAAGGCATTTGTCTAGATGATATATATTCAATATTACATTGTTCTTGAAAATTCTGAATATTGTCACAATATAAAGAGGGTTCATTATTTTCTATTGAATTTAAAATTTGATCATCTTCATTTATTTGTGCAATAGTGAAAACCAGTTGTATATCATTATCATCATCTATCCATTCTTCATTTTCTACTTCTATCATTGCTTTTGCAGGTCCGTACAATGTGAATTTCTTTATCGAGCTTCCATATGAGAAAAACATGTCACCTGATCTACAACTCATAAAAGCATCAGTTGTATCTAACCATGGCTTTCCTAAAATTAATGAATGTCCTCCTAAATTATTCTTGGGTGTTAAAATCATGAAATCAGCAAGATATTCCAAAGAATCTAAGGATACATATATACTCTAACACACCATCAGGTTTAATTACAGACTTATCTACTAATTGCAACAATGTTGGTGTGTATTGAAGATTAGGAAGCTTCAATTTATCCATAGTTTGTTTGTTCATTATGTTTATGGTTGCTCCTAGGTCAATCAATGCGTTTGGTATTTCAATTCCATTGATGTGTGTTTTCACAATGGGGCTTCCTGGATTTAAATATTTTTGAATTGTTGTCTTCTCCATCATGATATCTACAATTCTCTCGACTAGTTGAATTCTTTTTATTTCTTTTCTTTTTCTTCCTGATCCTTGAGTACTCAATTCCTTAGTTGTTTTTGCAAAAAACAATATTTCTTTTATTTATTACAATAAAGGAATTTTTATACAGAGATTTTTCAATTCATCTAACATATCATAATCAAGATATATGATTTGTTTCTTTACTCCTTTATCGATTTTCAACCTTTCAGGAAAAGGTGGTCTTGAGACAGATACTGAAGGTTGTTCTATAATAAGAGTATTATCAAAATGCATAGGTTTTTTTTTTATATTTGAATATTTTATTTCTGAGGAAGGGAAATTCCTTTCTAATACTCTACCAGAACTTAATTGAACATTATTTTGATCTAATGGAGATATCATATAAGTTTGAGGATTCTATCCTTCTAAGTTGTAAATAGGTTGGGAAGTTTTATTGTTTGGATTTGGGAGTGGTTGAATGGGTAATTGATTTGGTCTTTGTGGAAATGACAAAGAAATTTGTGGATTTGCATTTTGAGCTTGAGTTTGAGGTAATTGATTGGGTTGAGAGAAGTATTATGGTGGAAAATTTGGATAAGGTGGAAGATATTGTTGATATTGAGAATATCTTCCATAAGGATTTTTCCATCCTTGATTCCAAGACTGTGGTTGAGCCCAAGGTTGCCATGGGATAGGTGGATTCCAATTATTTTGTGAAGATTGTGAAAATTGTTGAGGATTAAAGCCTTGAGTTTGATTTGTTTAAGGATTTTGCCATGGTCTTTTGGAAATAAAGTAAAGAGGGGCTACTTGTTTTGGTATTCCTTCTTCACTGAACACAACCTTAAGACCTGGTATAGAGGGACATTCTTTTTTATTGTGATTTTCTGCACATATAACACAGGTTTATATGCTTTTTAATTCTAAAGGACATACTCTTAGAGCATGTTTCTTTCTACACCTAGGGAAAAAGATGGATAATGTAGCATTTTCAACTTTTTGCTTGTTCTATATTTTAAGGGTGTCAATTTTCTCACTAAGACTCCCTAAAATATGTCTTCAAATTATCAATCAAACTACCTAATTCTTCTCTACTTACTATCCCGGATGTAGATTTATTTACTCTTGATAAAAGAGGATCCGTTGGAATTTTTCCGGTTCTTGCTTTACCTCTTGAAATATGTACACATAGATCACAAATATCTGCTAATGGTAACTAATAAATATCACCTTTTCCCATAACATTGAGAAGATAAATCCACTCATCTTTAATGGATTTTAATAAGAGAGCTTTCAAAGTTTCCTCATCCGGATTTTTCATTTTTTCCCTTTTGATATTATAAACAAATATTTCGACAAAATCTTCAAGATTCTCATCTTATTTTTGTAACATTTTAAAGACTACATCTTTGATTCTATTAGGCATACAATAATCCTTGTATTTCTCCAAGAATGCTTCTTTCATTTGTGCCCATGTTCTTATAGAATTCGTTCCTAAACTCATAAATCATTTTAACATTGAATCCTTTAAGGTGGAAGTGAACAATTTTAGTTTTTCAGCATCATGCAGATAATCATATGATATACATAATGCTTCAAATTCAAAGATAGATGTCTCTGGGTCTTCACTTCTTATCCCATGAAAATTAGGGAGGATAAAAGGTGAGATGTTTTTCATTACTAATGTTGTATCCTTATCAAAGATAGGGAATCCAAAAGCATATGGATCTACTCTCCCTCTACCTCTACCACCAACTCTTCCACCTCCCCTATTTACTCCTCCTCCTCCAATCCTATGTTTTTCACCATTGACATTGTGTACTTCTCCTTCTCCCTCTTCAGCCATGATGGATTCCTCAGAATAAATATCCAGTTCTACAACAAGATTATCTATCTTTTCTTCTAGTTCTTATGGTTCCTCTATCAATGGTTTGAAGTAGGTTTCTTCTTCCTCTTCTTCAATAGGAAATTCCAACTCTTGAGTTAGAAGTTGTTCTCTAGTTGAAGATAGGAAAAATATTCCTGCTGCTGGGGATGTAGGATCTACTTCGATTACAGCTTCTGTTGATGAAGTTGGTGAATATTTAGGTTGGATTTCATATCTCAAGACTTCAGGAAGTCTATATTGGCTGGCTATGGATGGAATTCAAGTTTGTATGGGTGGTGTGGCACTATGTGGTCGTGGTGGACTGAGTAATGATGTGGGAATTATACTTCTTCCTCGACCTATAAACCTACCTCTAGATTCTCTTTCCCTATGCATATCATATTTTATTTGAATTTTTTTTTAAGACTTCTATTTACACTTCCCCGATGATGGCGCCAAAATATTTGGTCAATTTAATGTTATTAAATTGCAATCATAAATTATCGACCAAAGTTGGTAAATTTATGAAGTGAAAGTGCACATATATGCTAGAAGCCTTTTTTTTTTTTAATTTTAAGTTGATGGCTATATTTGTTTTAGGGATTTCCGTTGTTATTTAGGTTCCTATTTGTAAGAATTAGATGAGAGTTAGATTTCTACAAATTAATGAGTGGAAGTGGAGCTATTGTTAGACTAATCTACCAGGTCATATCTATATTAAGTATTTTTCCTATGACTAATTTTCAATAAATATGTTGGAACAAAAGAGATCTATGAATCAGTCTTTTCTAAAACATCTTAGGTTAACCATTCTAAAATTATGAACCTAACCTAAACAAATTGCTGCAACAAAACAAAGTATTGAGATTCAAATGATTCTAAGAGCAAGAAAATGATCCTTTAAAACATTTCTGCAAAGTATATACAAGTTCTGATTCTAAAAAGCACGAAGACAATCTTTTAATGTTGACTACATAGTATATACAAGTTTTGATACTAAAAGTATGAAAACAATATTTATTTAGTTGATTGTAATTAATTGAAAAAATTAAAGAAACTAAATCATTAAACAACTACAAAGCAATTCAAATGAAAATGAAATAACGAGATTTATCTGAGTTATAATGAAATGATAAAATAGTGAATTAAGGAAACTAGCTAGAATAAAATGACAATGCGATAAAAAAATGCTATAAAATGAAATAAATTTGACCTCCATTGTTTGCAGGGGCCCTCCGCATACAGTAGGTGTAACTCATTCTCAAATACACATCGAATAACAGAAATGTAACTTTAATTAAATATGAGAACAAAAGGTTTGCTTCTCAAAATTTCTTCAAAGATTAACTATTACTTTTGGTCATCCTTTACAGAGGATACATATTTATATATAAAATGTGCGCTCAATAGTTTTATACTTCTACTCCTACAGGTCTTTTAATCAATCCTTATTCAAATTTTAAACTTAAACAATAAAAGCCTTATCTCAGCGATTTGCTATTTGGAAAGAAAATTGGAGAAACATGATGCATTTGGACTTTTGCTACTATGTGTTTGACCCGTTCCTTTGACCGCAACACTATGTGTTTTCTTCTATGAATTGGCTCAAGCAAATAGGAGGAGATCCATGAGTGGATCGATCCTCAACCACCCATGTGCTTCCTTGCTTCATTAACGCACCAGAACCCCACAAACCATGGAGATGGCTACAAATTTGTAAAATAGATGCAAAATCATGTTAATTATGTAGCTAATGCAATATTTAACAAAATAATAAGGCACATTAACGAATATGAAAAATAAGACATATGAGTGTTTTTACCTTATCAAAATCTATGGTTTTACAGCTTTTATTTAGTTGATAGTGATGATGAAAAGAGGAAAATGGAGGAAAAAGGGTGTCAAAACAAAACAATTATGGAACTCTACATGTAGGAGGATAGAAATAATGGGGCATATGGTAGTAGATTGTATGGTGGTCACAGATAATATTGAGATGAAACAATCATATATGGAAGATTGTTTGACACTTTGGATAGGAGAAGGGATAGACATAGGTATGATTCTAGTTCTGATTGAGATAAGCACTATGATCATCATCAGTATCATCCTTATAGGAGGAATGATAATGGGTATCTTCTAGATGAGTTTAAGAAAGAAAAGCCACCTAATTTTGATGGAGAGGTAAAGAAATCGCAAGATGCAGAGACATGGTTGCTAGGCATGAAGAAGTTCTTTAGATTGCATGGATATTCATAGAACATGAAAGCAAGAGTGGATACATTCAACCTCAAAGGAAAAATAGACATTTAGTGGGAAGACGTGAAGAATTTTAGAGGTATAAATGAGGAATATTTGACTTGGAGTGAGTTTGAGAGACTATTCAAGAAGAAGTATTTTTCGGAAAGATACTTTCATGACACGGCGAAATAATTCTATGAGCTAAAGATGGGATCCATGACAGATTATGAGTATTGTTAGCACTTTAAATTTCACCTCAGGCTGAAAAAGGTAAACTCCAAGGCAACATCAAACCACTTATCCTCGTAGCTAGCCCTACGGGGCAGGAGAGGGCTTTCTCTGGTCTATCTCGGCAAAGATCTTCAACGGGCAGAGTTAACCAATAAAGAACACTGGTTTTAGGCTAGTAAACTGATAAAAAGGTTTGATTTGGGATTTTTAGGGTTTTGGTGGAAAATTGGGGAAAGGCAATTTTGGGTGCGGGGATTGGACACAGTTTTTGTAGGGGGTTCTTTGGGGCGAGGTAGGAGACTGTATTGATGCCTTTGAAAGATTTGGATGGATGAGAATGACTGGTGAGGAGCTAAGGAGAGCAAGCAATCACCTTGAATTCTCCTTAAACAGCTGAAAACATTGATATTAAGCAAACTTAAAGGCAGAGCATAGCAACCATGAATTCTACCTTAACACTTCATTTGCCTAATTTGCAGAAGATAAAAGTAAGAAGATGATTCACATAACAAACTTACAAGTACAAAGAGGAAACACACCATCAATACATGTAACCACAGGAATCCCAAAAAGGACTGCAAAACCCTGGTCTTTCTTCCTTTGCCAAAATGCAGTGATACAATCAGTAATACAATAGAAGCTTTCTCCCTCAAGAGTCCAACCATGAAAATGACTAAGAAAGTACATAATATAGGCAATCTAAAATCTTTCCTTGCCTCTAGGGGTCTATCTCACTATCCTAGGAGTTGTTTCAACCAATTCCAAACTGAGCACTAAAATCTAGGCAGTCAAAACAACTTGCCTCTATACGCTAGGAAACCAATTCATTCATTTAATTTTTGCCTATCTCATGAATGAATCTTCTGGAAGAGATAAATAAGTGTCAAAATATCATAAAATTACATAATTTACATCAAAAAGGATCAAAATCCACTCCAAAAAGTCAAACCTAGTCAAAATTGCGTTTTGCTGAGCTGTAGGTACAATTTCTGTGAAAATTGCCCAACAGGTCGCACACTGATTCTGAACGGGTCACGCACATTTGGAGCCGTTTTTGAGGCACTTCCATGTGTCCAAATGAGGTGAAAGTTGGCTTGTTGGAACGGTCTGGATGTCTACTTTCCAACCCAAGGGGAATTTCTGAATTTGGTGTCCATTTGCCCCTCCAAAATGGCAATCTCCCAAGACTGCTTCCTATGTGTCAAAAAGGTGGCCAAAAGTCATTTTTGCTTTTTTTTACCTTCTGGAGGCTCAAAACTTGGTGAAAATTCTTGGTATTTGCTGAGAAAGTGTATTTTTTCATGAAAAATCCAAAAATGCAAACTTTTCCTGAAATGGACCTCCCAATCGAAAGGGTCGTGCACGGTGCATGACCCGTTGGTGAAGAAAACCTGTTTTTTGACCAAAAATTCACAAGTGACCAAAAATGCTCAAATTTTTTTGAAATTTGTGCTGAGGTTGAGTCATTTAGTACCAGGCTCCTTCAAGGAAGCCTCAGCCAAGATGTGGAGGGGATTGGGCCTTTTTCTTCATTTGAGTGCCTTGGCCAACCGTCCTTGGAGCACCTTCATTCTTGCCTTGCATACGTGCATTCGGGCCCAATAGTGGTTCTTCATATTCCAGAGCAGGTCCTTATCTCTGTTGGCCTTGGCTAGCAACCTCTCCAAATGAACGTTCACCCGAATAAGCATGGATTCTCGATCTATGGGTGTCAAATCACCGGGTCTCCTACGAGCCAATTCCCGGTCTTCACGAATCTTCGCTGCCTCAACAAAGCTAGTGCAACCCTCCAACTGTTTGTTGCGCTGCTCTAAATAGTTAATTACCCATTTTTCCATCTGCAATTTCTTGTGCAGTGACTCATTCTCGGTCCTTTGCTCTCGGATGATCTCCTTGAGCTTTGAGGCAGGGGAGATATCCTCAATATCAATGATGTCAATATCTGGATCACATGACAATCCTTCCTCAATCCTGGGCTGCTTGCCCCTCTCTGATACCTGTGCTGCTGTCGGAAGCGAGGCCCCTTCCACCTGGTGTGGAGATAACACTCGCGGTGCTAATGAAGAAGGCGATACCCCTTCCACCTTCTGTGGAGAAAATACTCGCCGAGCTGATGCAAATAAGGCCCTGTGGCCTCTCTGATATGTGACCAACAGAGGAGAGCTGACATGTCTAACTTTGGGGATATCATGCTGTTGTGAAGGTCCTCCCTCCTCATGAACAAACTAAGGGGGTGGTGATGTCGCTGTGAAGAAGTCTCGGGAGATGAAATCCTCCCATGGGATACCCTGCTGGGCCAACTGATGCATGACCACAATCTTGATCAAAGCATAATGGTAAATGCTCCTATGTTGCTGTGCTGGACTCTTTCTCTGCACCAATGGCACCATCTTCTCAATATTTCGGCACATGAAAAAGGGTATGTTCATCATCCGTACCCGTGTGAAATGCATCAACAAGCGAATATGGTATGAAAAAAAACGTGAAAATCTGCCCTCACAGGTGAAATAGCGCATGATGAGCCTCATCAAGGGAACATACTCATCCTTCAAAAATATGAAAGGAAAGACACCAGTCATGTACCTCATATATTCAGGTTTAATGTAAGGTTCATACTGAAATCTGTCCAATAGTTTGCACTTGTTCCACTCTTCTCCAACATTAGGTATCCCCATTGCTTGAGAAACCATCTCAGGTGTCAATGTAAAATCTACCCCTGCAAGATTTACATGCTCGTCATGCAAATGCAAAACAAACAAGTGGACCAATTCCCTGTGATGCTAAATTTGAGAAATCCTCTCACAAAATTCATAACATGATTGATAGCGGAAACATGTGACTGCAAGTGGACAAGCCTGCAAATAGGTCAAAGAGGTGGGCTCCTCTCTCACATGGTGACCACCCTTACCACCACTCCTCCTTTGTACCTCAACCTCTAGTGTTGACTCACGGTCATCACTTTTCTCATAGTCAGTTTCAGTTTCTGACATGGTTTCAAGAGCAAAGTGGCTGAAATGTACTGTTGCTTCTGCTCAAATGACCTGTTGTTTTAACTGTTGAAATGCTACTTCAAGGGGACAAATAACACAAGGGAGATGTTAGGGAAGGGACCTTTTGAGGGAACAAAGGGAAAATATATGAAAAAGGGAATTTAGGGAAGAAATCATAACATGGGGTTATGTTATTGAATTTTAGGGATAAGGGTGGTGTTTTAGGGCTTTTGGTATTTTTGGTAGGGAGATTAGGTAGAAATGATATGGGAGGTGGTAAAGGGATGTGGGGAAAAGGTGGGGGTGAAAAGGATAACCTTGCAAATAGCAAAACAAAACCCTGCCTTTGACATTTTTAAGCTAAATACACATGAACTTCCCATTTCAACTTGATGGCATTTATGCACATTTTCCATGATCATTTTGCTTTAGCAAGAAAAAAACATTAATGATGGAAGGCCTACCTGCAAACTTGAGGAGATTTGGGGTCGTTTTGAACTTTGTAAGCAATTTGTTGTAGGTGAATTCCCGACGGGTCGCGTGCAAGTTTCGACGGGTCGCACGCGCCCAACAGGTCGCGCCCATGCTGATTTCCAATGGTTGGGACCCCCTTGACGGGTCACACCCACCCAACAGGTCGCGCACAGGTATGGACGGGTCGCGTGCAGGTCTTGTTTGCAATTTTGCCTGATTTTTTCTCCAAATCGCTTTTCACTATTGCTTTGAGGAAAATGATGATCAAATGGAGGGAGAGAGGGGCTTTATAGGCTTGATTTAAATTAATTTCCCCTCAAACCCTCTTTCTAATGTTTATAACTTGACACTTTTTCAAAATTTAAATGTTGCTGACTTTATGGTTTCCTTTTGTCCTGAAATTGGTTGAACTGATGCTTTTTCTTGAAAATTTTTGCAGGGATAACTTCTGAGGAATCTTGGTAAAGGGGACCAGGGCTGCATACTGACTTTTGATGAATTTTTACAACCTTTTACAAAATGAGAAAATGACCTTGTTTTTAAAAACAAGGTTTTTAAATCCAAGGTAAAAATTAGCTGTACAAGATGAAATCTTTTGAAGAAATAATTTGATAGTCATCCCTCTGGCCTGCTGGGAATTTATTGACTTTTTAAAGTCATGACCTCAAAGACAAAATGAACCTAAACCCTAGACCTAGGACTTTTGACCTCCAGACAAGACAAGTAACCTTGAAAGGGTTTATTGACTGAAACAACTTGACCCAGCAGTGCCAAGAGGGGAATAAAGACACTGGCTCCTCCATCAGGGTTATGGCATGCCTAATGGAATGCAATGAGATGACACTGATGAGACACCTACTTATGCAAATGCAAATAGTTTTGATCGCTGATGGAGGGCTACTAGGCCGACTCTAACAAGTACACTAGTAGATCTTGGAGTTGCTGAGGTATGTTCCTTACCTCAAGGAGGAGAAATCTAAGATTTAGAGATTCATTAGTGGGTTGTCGGTTGCATTAAAAGATAGGATTGAGTTCAATGAGCCTAGATCATTTGAGGAGGATATCCGAAATTTGAATCATTGCTATAAACAATCGAAGCGCAAAATTGAGACTAAGCCAGACTAGAGAGGTAATGCAAAGAACAAAGAAAAATGGGACAAGAAGCAAGTACGACCACATGACATGGGTAACAAGGAGAATGTTGCACCACCTAAGAGGTTCAATGCATTAGATAGAGAACATGGACATAGATTTGAGGAGCAGAATAAGGAGCCCGTGATGTGTTGGACTTGTGGAAGAGATCATCGTAGGAAAGATTGTCCACAATACAAGAGTGGTAGGCCTAAGATATACATTGCACAGGACGCATAGATTTTTGGAGACGTTGGTCACATTATTCTGCACATTTAGGTAGCATTGGATAACAAATAGGCAAAGCACTAGGAATCTATCATTGAGATGGATAGTAAGCTTTGTGATTAGGTTATTTCTATTTTGATTGACCCTGGATCTAATTATAGCTATGTTAGTCCTAACTTGGTGGATTAGTGTGGTTTGAGTAAGGAATCACATGCATAGTCTTGGTTAGTGTAGTTGGCCATAGGTAGGAAGAAACTAGTTCATCATTGGGTAAGAGCTTGTGCATTTAACTTGAATGGTATTCCTACCGTAACACATTTGAATGTATTGCCATTTGGTTCATACAATATGTTGTTGGGCATGGACTGATTGTATATTCATAGAACCAAGGTAGACTATTATTAAAAATCCATTGAGTGTGTTGACGACGATGGAGAACCAAGAGTCTTACAGGGTAAGAAGAAAGCTACATCACTTAGGATGGTTATATCTATGCAAGAAAAGCATAGTCACAAGAAAGAGTGTAAGCTATTCATAGTGCCCATTTCTAGTGATAAGGGTAAGGAAGTTGAGGATGTAGATGTGTTGAGAAGGGAACCCAGTTTTACAAAAGTTCAAGGATGTATTTCATAAGGACATTACAGAGTTTCCACCTCACAGGGAGGTAGAATTTTCTATTGAGTTAGTACAAGGGGCGGCTCCAGCATCAAAAGCACTTTACAGGATGAGCACATCTGATTTGGTTGAGTTAAATTTGTAGTTGAAGGAGATGTTGGACAAGGGGTACATTAGGCCAAGTGTGTCACCATGGGGCACACTGGTGTTGTTCGTAAAGAAGAAAGATGGAACACTCAAATTATGCATTGACTACAGGCAATTGAACAAAGTGGCCATCAAGAACATGTACCCTTTGCCAACGATTGATGACTTGTTCTATCATCTAAAGGGAGAAGCAATGCTCTCGAATATTGATCTGAGATCCAGATACCATCAGGTACCCATCAAAGAGGAGAATATTTACAAGACTGCATTCCAGACTAGGTATGGTCATTAGGAGTTTGTTGTTGTTCCATTTGGCTTAACCAATGCTCCATATAATTCATGTTCTTGATTAATATTATTTTACATCTGTATTTGGATAAGTTTGTTATTGTGTTCACTGATGATACATTGGTATATTCTAAAAATGAGCTAGAGCATGCTGAGCATTTAGCAGTAATGTTGAGGTTGTTGAGAGAGCATCAGTTGCATGCTAAACTTAGCAAGTGTAGTTTATTTCAGACTGAGGTACACTACTTGGGGCATGTTGTCTCCAAGGAGGGAATTGTAGTAGATCCAAAAAAGATAAGATCCATCATGGAGTGGTTAGCTCCTAAGAGTGTGGATGAGGTGAGATCTTTCATGGGTTTGGCAGGCTATTATAGGAGGTTCATCAGGAACTTCTCGTAGATTGCTTATCCTATCACATCACTGCATAGGAAAGGTAATAACTTCAAATGGATTGAGGAGTGTGAAGCTATCTTTGAGAAAATCAAGCTATTGTTGACACATGCACTGATACTACATATTGCAGATCCAGACAAAGAGTTTGTGGTATGCACATATGCTTACAAGAGAGGACTTGGTGGAGTTCTTATGCATGATGGATAAGTGGTATGTTATGAGTCCTGTAAACTAAATGATCACGAGTAGAACTACTCGATGCATGACCTTGAGTTAGGAGCAATCATACATGCATTGAAGATGTGGAGGCACTATCTTCTTAGAAAGAGGTTAAAACTTATGAGTGGTCACATTGGGTTGAGGTATTTGTTTGGACAACCAAATCTGAATGCTAGGTAGGCTATATGGTTGGCCAAAATTAGCGAGTTTTACTTCGAGATTAGGTACATCAAAAGTAAAGAGAATAGGGTGGAAGATGCTCTCAGCATACGGGTAGAGGTAAATCACTTAGCAGATATGAGCTCTTATGCGACAGATCTATAAGATAGGATCTTGTAGGCAAGTCAGCGGGATGTTAGGTTTATGGATATTGTGCACAAGTTGTAGCACAATTTTGGTACAAGTATAAGTGTAGGTGTAGGTATAGGGAGTGGTATAGGTACAAGTGGTAGTACAAGTATAGGTACAAGTGCAGGTGCATAGGATATGGATTATTTTCTTACAACAGACGGGTTGGTCAGATTCCGAGACAGGATATATGTACCTCATAACAATGAGCTCAAGAAGGTGAACTTGAGGGAGTTTCATGTGAAACCTTATTTAGGTCACCCAGGTTATCAAAAGACATTAAATGCAGTGAAGAGATTTTATTATTGGTCGAATTTGAAAAGGGACGTAAAAAAATTTGTGGATAGATGTTTCAATTGTTAGCGAGTGAAAGAAAAGTGTAAACATCCAAGTGGAATGCTAGAGATAATTACAATTCCAGAGTGGAAATGGGAATTTATTTCCATGGACTTCATCAAAGGGTTTCTAAAGACAATGAGACAACATGATCCATTATGGTTGTTGTGGACAGGTTGACGAAGGTTACATATTTCATTCTAGTGAAATCTACATTCTCAACTAGTAATGTAGCATAGGTATTCATCCGAGATGTGGTTATATTGCATGGTGTTCTAAAGAAGATTGTTTCAGATAGGGATGTGAAGTTCACTTCCAAGTTTTGGAAGGATATATTTGCAGGTTTGGGCATAGAATTGGCCTTCATCATAACTTATCATTCACAGAAAAATGAATAGACAGAGAGGGTCAACAGGATATTGGAGGACATGTTGAGGATGTATGTGATGCATCAGCAATGGAAGTGGGAAGAGTATCTCCCTTTTTTAGAGTTCGCATACAACAAAATTTATTGGGAGTCATTAAGGATGAGTCCTTTTGAGGCATTGCATGGGGGAGTTGTAACACTCCTATCAGTTGGAGTGATCAGGTTAATATGGCATTGATCAGACCAAATATGTTGGAAGACATGGAATAAGAAATGCAGATCAGAACACGGGATAGGAAAAAAATCTATGTAGATTAGAACAAGTTTTTCGAGTTTCAGGTTGGGGAACATGTGTACTTGTGCATCAAACTGAAGAAGGGCTCCTTGTGGATTGGATCATGTGGCAAGCTGGCACCACAGTTTTGTGGACCCTTCACCATTATTGAGAGGATTGGGCTAGTAGCCTATTGACTTGCACTGCTTCTGATAGTGAAAGTCCATGATGTTTTCCATGTATCATTGCTTAAGAAGTATGTTAAGGATGTTGATCATGTGATTGAATGGTTTGTATTGCTGGTGGAACTAAATAGAGAATTCTAGCTTGAGCCTCAATGTATATTGCAAAAAAATGTGCTCATGCTCTAGAACTGAGAAATCAAGCAAGTTAAGGTGCAATGGAAGCACTTTGGGCTTGATGAAACTACATGGGAGATGGCAGATCAGATGCGAGCTATGTATCCTTCCTTGTTTTCTAATTGACGCAAAGCATTTTTGGCTTGATGTTTTGATGTGGTTTGTGGTATATGTTTTGATGATGTTGGTTTATGCACATATTTATATGGATGTAAATACTGCCATTATTTTTGTTATAAATCTCCAATATGAAATATGTTGTTATGATGACATGTTATTATGTTGGTTTTCTTTTCAATAGGGTGATCATTGTAAATATTTTATCGAGCTAAGATATAAAGCTCCATCAGTAGTATATATTCTTCTTACATCAGTTTTGTGGTTATAGGTCTTGTTGAACACTGAGGTCGGTGTTCCCCCAAGGTGGAGGGTTCTATAACATCCTTGGTGAAAATTCAACGTAATAAAAGTAAATAAAGACAAAATAATACCCACGGATGATGGGACAATTATTCCAAGACGAATGTTGGGAAAAATCCTAGTGATGGGAATCACTTGTGATTTTTTATGGCTAAGGAAATTGGAAAAGGCAATGGCTAAGGATTTGGAAAGGAAAAATGGCATTTTTGGCACATTTATTTATGAAAATGATGGAAATCAGGGGAAAATGGAGGTTAAAGGTCAAAGGTTGCATGTGAGGATGAAATTGAAGGAAAATAATGGAAAAATGAAGAAAATAGAGACCTCATTCCTAAAAAGGCTTATGAGGATCAGTTGGTAACCTTTTGTCAATTCAATTTTGGAGCTCTCTCATTATTCTCTCTCTCTCTCTCATACTCTTGGAGACTCAGAGTTTTCTTGGGGCGCTCTTGGAGGGTGTGGCATTCTTGGATGCTTGGAGCAAGAAGGCAAAGGAAGAGTACGAAAGTACAAGAAGGCATTGGGATCAACAACTACATCATATTTTCTTGCAATAACCAATTTGCATGTATGTTTCCTTGAATAGTTTTGGCATGCATGTCATATGCATGTGGATTTTCGGTTGTGATCTGTCTTAAGCATGGAGGATGGTTGGGATTGATAGTGGATTGCATAACCTTGCCATTTCCTAGATAGCCACAGTGATTGTGGGTTTATTTTCATTGTGGTGTTTTTGGTTGGCTCTCATGTTTCCTTAGCTTGGATTGAGTTACTAGTCCTAGAGCCTTGGTTGGAAAAATGATATAGAGCCCTAGGACAACTTGGGTTTAGTTACTATTACTAGAGCCTTGGTTGGACAAATTCTTTAGAGCCCTTAGCGGGTTGAGTTACTAGTCCTGGAGCCTTGGTTGGACAAATGCTTTGGAGCTCAGTAAAAGATGGGGGTTGAGTTACTAGTCCTGGAGCCTTGGTTGGACAAATGTTTTAGAGCCCTAGAAGGCTTGGATAGAGACTAATATGATGATGAATTTTTGATGTCTGACCGTGAGGTGGAATCACTATTTGATGGGTTGAGATGGATGGCCTCTGGAAGCCTTAGATATTTTTTTATTGATGTGTTCTATGAAATACCACATTAATGCTTGAATTATGGCACAAGGATGATTGATGGAAGATAGATTTGTCTCATCCATTCTACAGTCAGGTGGAACGTGGCAGTCCCATCCTGGGTTTGGATTTTTCTTGATTAATGAAAGGGTATTTCTCCTTATATTTCTAAGAGAATTTTGATGTATTATATGTGGTCTATATGGTTGTACTTTCATAAGTATTTATGTTGCTATTATGCTGGTTATGTATGTGTTTTATGACAATAGCCATCTGTGGCTCTCATCATGATTTTACTTGTAATTGAATGATCAATGTATCTATGACCTAATGGATGGAATGGAAATTGATGTGTTGAGGAATCAATGGTTCTTAGTGATTCTCAACTAAGTATGAGACCCCTATGCTCAGAACTACTAATTACACCTATAGATTACACATTTGCAATATATTTGACAAAAATTTTGTCATGGCTAGTAGGGGTCCAGTTAAGGTCTTAAACAATTATTTTCTTTAATACTATCATTTCAATTTTATTTTACTGATTTGAAGAGATGGTTCAAATCTGGGTAGTAACCTAGGCTATGGGCCTAAAAAGGTGGCTCAAATCTTGGATTCACTGGCATAGCACTGACAACTTTGGTCCCTGGTCACTGGCAGACAATCTTGTGAAAGCGAATTTGGGTTGTTAGTCATACTCATGCCTATAACATGGGAGAAACTAAGCCTTAAATTGTCGAAAAGCTTAGTGGGACCCCAAGATAAGTTGTCTAAAGTATTGGATTGGTTCTTGAAGGTCCTTTAGCTGAAGGTTAATGTTTGTATGGCATGTTTCCATCAGTTCCACTTCCTTAATGTTAGTTAGGAGGTTGAATCATATCATAGTGGCCTCTTGTCGCATGTTTACCTGACTGGTCGGTTGCTTGGGTAGATGTGGGAGGAGGGTGTTACACAGTGTTTGCGACGACAATATGCAAGACCAAGGAAGGCTCTGAAATTGAGTGTAAACCAAAATTTTGGAGGGTGTTGTAGCAGCGACAACACCTGCTTATGGTGTCTCTCATGATGTAGATGTGTGATGGTCTACTAGAGTTGAGCTCATGTAGAGGTGGTTGGCCCACTGAGTCCCCATGATCCATGCAATGGTATGGTAATAATTGATTTTGATGTTTTGTTGATGTTATGGTACTTACAAATGAGTTCCAGGTGTATGGAATGGTGTTTCAAAGTTGTCAACTTCTCATATCTAGAGATGAGCTACAAATAGTGCTATGGAACAAGGTGTTGAAGTGCATACTATGAGGTGTTGCAGATGACTAGTTAAGGATGGCTTGTGGAGGTTAACAGAGGTTGCAGAGCTAGTTTTGAGGCTTGTTATTTCTTAGACAAGCTTTATAGATGCTAGAGATGATGATCAAGAAGTTGGAGGCAGTTCTGAGTTGACATTTTTGGGTTTTGGCCATCTTCTACCCTAACAGCATGGAGCTAAGCATGCGCATTTGGTTTAAGGGCCCCAACCACATGGAACAAGGCTTATCCATGTGGTTACGACTCAAAATAAGAATAATTATGCATGTGGTTGTGGTTTTAATTGGAAATTCCTCTGAATTCCTCGCACATCTGAGTTATTTCATGAATATACTCCAGGTACTTACTTGTAATTTTATGAAGAATATTCTATTGAATTAATGAATGGAAGAAACAAATTTCTGAAGTGTGAACACATTGATCAAGTGAGTAGTTGATAATATGGAGAAATTGTTTAAATATATGAGAAACTCTATCATTTTTGGGGTTACACAGTGCACATATTGGAGAGTTGAGGTCTGTGTAGAACCAAGAGGTCAATTTCCTAAGAGTAAAAAATATTCAGAGGTAAATTATAGTACTGAGAGTGTAGGAATATGCATGGATAGGACAACATTCTTTATTGAGTGGCATAGTTTGATTTTTTGGTAATGACAGAATTTGCAACAACTGTAGTAGAGACAAATCGGAGCCAAAACATGTTGATTATAGCTTAATAGTTGAGAAAAGTTTAAAGCATCTTTCTATTGAAATTTTTTGAGCTTGATGGAATATAAGATGATGAGAGCATATATCATTGGTTGTATGACTGATTTATTTGTGTTTGCATGGGAAAAGAATTGATATACATGGTTGTAGCAACGTCTCATGGTTTTATATGGCAATTTTATATTATATCATTGAGTTTTTGCATCTATATTATTTGCAGCTAATGTATTGAGGCTATGAGAGTTGAGGATGGTGTGTGGATGTAAGAGAGATATATGGGTCGAGTTTTATCAATTATTGATGTTTTGTTTTCACAGTGTTGATAATGTGCTATGAATATATTGTTGTTGTGATGTTCATGTTAGGCAGCTCTAGGGTTCCAGTTTGAAAATGCATGCAATGTGAACGGCATAGAGGAGTGGATTGGGGGATACGAGAAAATAGGTATTTATAACATACTTCTTCATAAGTCAAATAGGATTTGAGAAAGGCTCGTTAGTCGTTGAGGCTTCCAGCAGATGGTGGTCCGTAGAGTCGTGAGATGAAGATCAAATTTCCTTACAAAGAGTTGTCATTTGTATTCTCTGTGTAATGATTTGCTTGAAAAATAATAAAATATATTGAGCAACACAACAACAACAAGGGTGGTTTTTGACCCATAGGGGGTTTTCTATAACAACCCTAGTTAAAAATTCATGTAAAAATATAGAAGGCCATGGATGATAGGACATGTATTTCAAGTTGAATGATGGGGGAAGTATCCTAATGGGTGTTGATTCGATTTATTATGGCTAGGGAAATTGGAAAAGGCAATGGAAAAGGCTTTGGAAAGACATGCGGCATTAATTGGCATTTTATTTATAAAAATAATGTAAATTATGAGAAAAGGAAGGTGAAAGGTCACAAGTTGCATGTGAAGAGGAAAATGAAGGAAAATAATGGGAAATGAAGAAAATAGAGATCTCATTAATAAAAAGGCTTCTAAGGATCAGTTGGAAAGCTGTTGGCTCAAGACTTGATCAATTCAGTTTTGGAGCTCTCTCATTATTCTCTCTCTCTCTCTCTCTCTCTCAATTACTCTTGGATAATTAAAGTTTTCTTGGAGAACTCTTGGAGGGTGTGACATACTTGGATTTTTGGAGCAAGAAGGTAAAGGAAAAGAAGGTAAGCACAATAGGGTATTAGGATCAACATCTACAAATATTTTTCTTGTAGGTATTGAGTTGCATATATGTTTCCTTCACTAGTTTTGGCAAGCATGGCACATGCAAGTGGTTTCTTGGTTGTGATCTATCATTGGCATGGAGGATTGCCTAGATTGATAGTGGGCTTCCTAGCCTTTCCATCTCCTAGATAGCCATGGTGATTTCGGGTTTACTTTCAGTGCTTTTCTTGGTTTGTTCTCATGTTTCCTTTAGCTTAGGTTGAGTTATTAGTTCTTGGAAGCCTTGGTTGAACAAATGCTCTAGAAGCCCTATAACGACTTGGGTTGAGTTACTAGTCCTGGAATCTCTCGTTGGAAAAATTCTCTAGAAGACCTTTAACAAATTGGGTTTAGTTATTAGTCTCAGAAGCCTTGTTTAGAAAAATTATTTGGAAGCCCTTCGTGGGTTGAGTTACTAGTCCTGGAAGCCTTGGTTGGAAAAATGCTCTGGAAGCCTGACAACAGTTGTGGGTTGAGTTACTAGTCTTGGAGCCTTGGTTGGACAAATGCTCTGGAGATCGACAACAATTGTGGGTTGAATTACTATTCCTAGGATCTGGGTTGGAACAAACACTCTAGAATCCTTGGAAGGCTTGGATGGAGACCAATCTGATGATGGTTTTGGTGATGTTCGACTGTGAGGTGGAATCATTATTTGATGGGTTGAGGTGGATGGCCTCTAGAAGCCCTGGATGGTTTTGATTGATGTGTTTTATGATATCCCACATTCATTCTTGGAATATGGCATGAGGGTGAATGGATGAAGAGAGATTTGTCTCAACCATTCCATGGTCGAGTTGAACGTGGAAGTACCATCCCAGGTTGGATTTTGCATCATTAATGAAAGGTTATTCCTCCTTGTATCTCTATGAGAATCATGATGGATTACATGTGGTTTATATGGATATGATTTAATTGGTATTTATGTCCCTATTATGGTGGTTATTTACATGTTTGATGATAACAACCATGAGTGGATCTCATCATGTTCTTACTTGTTATTGAATGATCAATGTATCTATGACCTAATCAATGAAATGGAAGCTAATGTGGTAAGGAGACAATGCTTCATGGAGAATTTCAGATAATGAGACCCCTATGCTCAGATATGTTATTTACACCTATAGGTTGCATATTTACTAAGTGTTTTACAAAATTCCTGTCATGGCTAGTAGGTGTCTAGTCAAGGTCTTGAACAAGCATTTTATTTAGCATTGTCATTTCCATGTTATTTTACTGATTTGAAGAGATGGTTCAATTCTAGGCAGTGACCTGGGCCTTGGGCCTGCAAAAGTGACTCAAATTCTAGAGTCGATGACATAACACTGACAAATTGGGTCTCTGGTCGTTTGCAGGCAAGCCTGTGAGAGTGACTATAGGGTTAAAGTCACATGCATTCCTTTTCATGGGAGTGATTTTGGGTTTAATTCATCTAAATGATAGGTTAACTTAGGGGTTGGTCACCTGGAGTGGTGGATTAGCTCATGGGGGTCCTAAGTCACTTGAGGGTTGTTTGTGCATTGTGTTTCCGTCGATTCCATTTCCTTAAGGTTACCTAGGAGGTTGAATCATATCATAGTGGCCTCTCGTCACATGTTTACCTCAACTATCTGGTTGCTTGGGTAGATGTGGGAGGAGAGTGTTACATTTTCCACCAGATATTCTGTGTTCCAATGTGATGTGATTATTTGTGTCTCATTTTGCATGTTTATTTCATGTGTTATAGCTTTCATGTGTTGATTCTTGTTGAAGTTTCATGTTCAGATCTATTTCTTATTCAGAAAGTTATGAATTGATTAATACATTGGAGAAAGAGTTTTAAAGTTGCATATTTTTTATCACTACTAATTCACAACCCCCCTCCCCCCCCCAACTTCAGTAGTGACCATGGTTCCAACAATTAGTATCAGATCTCGGTCCCTTTCGATGAAACTTCATTGTTGGAAGGTAGATCATGGGCAACCAAGAAAGATTTGCAACAAATGGAGTTCCTCTTCTACATGGATAATTTTTTTCTTTGGAAGGTGAGCTTTGAGGCATACCTTTTAACCCTTGATGTAAATATTTTTATCTCAATTTAATATGGTACACAAGATGAATTTAATGAGGGAGATAGGAATATCGTTTTAAAAGGATTATCAAATCATGATGTAGCTAAAGTGAGACACAACACTATAAAATAAATCATGGACAAGATGCACAATTTTTATGGAAGAAAACATTTTCAAGATTTAGAAATTGTTAAAGAACCCCATTGCATTTTTGAAGAGAAGGAGGATGTTATGGAAGACTCCACATTTTTAGCATTAGAAGATCATGTCTCCTCTCAAGGAGATAATGAGAGAAACCATGAGAGTAATGACATGAAAATCATTGATATAAATATGCACCATGAGGAAGTCATCAAAGCAAATGAGAAATTGTCAAATCAGCTGCAAGACCAGGAAGCCTATTATGCAATACTAAAAGAGGAATTAGCCTCTTTGAGATGTGAGCTTGAAAAGGAAAATAATCATCTATCCCGGTATCAAAATTTGGAGAAAAGCACCAAAATTTTGGATAAAATCCTCCTCAGTCAAAGATATTCGCTTAACAAAACTGGATTGGTTTTTGAAGGAGAATCATGCCTTGTGAAGGAAAATGAGAGAGTGGAGGACAACCATATAAAAAACAGTCACAAGTCCATGACCATTGAAGTCAGTCAAGTACCTAGGAAGCAACATTGTCAAAGGAAGCCAAAGAAGTAAAGAGATTATGTGCAGAAGTAAAGAAAAGAAGATCACAATCACAACATGCAATAGTTCAAGAAGATAAGGAAGTAGCCATGTGTTCATGGTACAACAAATCAAAACACAAGGTATCCAAGTATATTTTATGGGTATTGTTTTTATTACAATCATTATGGTCATTGTGCTATATAATGTAAATTTTTTGTAAGAAAACAAATTCTGTTGGATAATCGTTGTTTCAAGTGTGGAAAATATGGCCAGGAAGCTCTAGCTTGAATATATGATAAGGTCAAGCCTAAAAAAAGAGAAATTCCACCACTAAGAAAATATGAGTTGCAAAGATCCAATTTTTCAAAGGATTTTAAGGAAGGATGTTTTGTTTTGCAAAAATATAATCTACTCAGGGGGAGTAGATCTTCGTCTTATGCTCAGTTTGAGATGGCTTCAAGAGAAGCCAAACTTGATAGGTGCATGCAATGGAAGGAAGGAAATTTTTAGCTTCATGCATATATTTATTTTAGGTCCACAAGATTAGTTTGAGGCATGGAAAGAAAGCACATAAGTTCAGGTGGAGTTCTACCAAATTTGAAGAATTATATGTCAGCTTTTTTAATTATCTCATGATTGAAGATGTTTCTGGAAGAACACTTTTCTATCTATGCACACTAACATAAGTTTATGTAGCAAGAAACAATTGTTTATGGAGAAATGGCATATTCTTAGGGGGAGTTTGACATGAATTTATAATTTGCATGTATTAAATTTGTATCATGTAGGTTTCTATGTCTTCCATGGCAAGATTGGTGATGGTTTGAGTAAATATTATTACTCCATTGAAAAAGTCACTCATTATGCTTCATTAGATAGTCATATTTCATGGGAGGAAGGGGCATTGATGCATTTTTTTTTAGGGAGCTATTGGTCAGTTTTATGAGTTGTTTGAAGAAATTTTCTACATCATTCCATGCAATACTAAGTCCTTATGTTTCTTATTGTAGTGTGGCTAAGATTCCATTGCATGTGTATCCACATGAGTCATGTATCTCACATTGTATTATCATGCGATATCCTATTATCATGCGGTATCCTATTTTCATATCATAACTTCACGAGGTCAAGATATTTTACTTCTTCCATGTCATGCAAATTTGAGTCAAAATCAAAGCACTCAAGTTTCTAGTGTTGAATCTATCTCATGAGGATCTTACCTTCAAGACTACCACATGTACTTGTTGTTGATGATGATGATGATTGTGTTTGTTGGTGAAAATATGATATCAAGAGAGAATGGATGAAGTTTTTATTGTATATTCCTTACCTTGTTGATGGTCATCTTATGCCTAGAGGCTGTGCTACAGAAACATGGTTGCATGGTTACTGCTGCTAGTTTTATTTGAGGATTACTTGCAAACTTCGCCGTTGATTTATTGTTTTTAGATCATATCATTGAAGTTGATTCATTGATGATATTACTACTTGTGATGCATGTGTGTTGTTGGTGTTGGATAAAGCAAGGTTGTGTTGATGGAATATACATATTTTTTGTCAAATGATAATTGCCTGATGATTAGAGGCTTGTTGTTGATTGCTCTTCAGTTGGAGATTATAGTGTTGGTTGATCCATGTGCTTGGATAATAGTATTTTGCTTCTTATTGCTACATGTTGATGGATATTTTCGGCCATAGTTTATTCTTGGAGGCTTGTGATGTTGGTACCGCTAACTAACTATTGATGTTGTAGATTTCTAGTTCATGACATGTGTTGGAAAAATTTTGGAGAGAGTTGTGTATACTCCTTTTGGCATGCATTTATTCATTTCTAAATATTTATTATGGGATATTTTTAACATTGTCACAACATTATAATTTGAGTTATAGCAATGTACTCTCATATAGTGATTCATGGGTCATATTGTATGTGTCGTCATGAGTTAAAAACTATTCTAAAAGAGAGAGAGAGATTTGAGAGTCATTTCATCCATGTTTCAACAAGTATATGCTATATACTACAACCATGTGTGGGATTTCAGATCCATTATGTATCCATCTAATATCATGTATCACTTTTGAGTCATTGATGGAGTCATATGAGTGATGTACATGTATAAGTGAGGAGTCATATTCCAGCTGTGAGAAGGCATTGTACAATCACATTATATCATTTTTGTAGCCATGCAATAGGCCTATGAATGCTTGTAGTTCATTATACATATTTTTGGGTCATATTCCTTAGTTCTCTTGAGTAGCCTCATGCATGTTGCATGGAGGAAATGATTGTTGCATAAATATGTTGCTTGACAATTTGGGAAGACAGTTGTATCCTCTTGTACATCTTCAAGAGGAGCATATTCAGTAAGAAAAAGAAATTATGATGGTACAATTTTTCACTTATCATAGGAAAAGAGGGAGAGTGTTGATACCCACACTATGTTGAAATTGTTGTGTTTGGCATTGATGTCAACAATTACATGGTGCTGCTTGTCATGTGCATATGTGTTTGGCTTGGTGGTCCTAGTGTTTGCATTGATGTCAACAGTATGATGTGACTCATGATGGTTTGTGTTGAAACGTGTTGGAATTGATGTAGTTACTATGATGATGGCCCACTCATGATGGTTAGTGGTGGCATTGGATTGGATGATGTTGCTGCTACAAGTTAATGATGCAGATCTATATGTGATGGTGATGTTTCATGGTGCACTAGTTGAGTTGTCAACTAGGTATTCATTAGGTATTCATGTTTATGCCTATGAGGACAACTTGTTGTAGTGATGTGATGGATTTATGATGGTGCTACAAAGGTATTGCGAGTTTGACATAGGTGTTGAAACTTGTTCAAAGGTTTGATGGAGATCGAAGGACTTGTTGGCACACTTTTGAGTCTCATTTGTTGGCCTTTTCGGTCAACTTGGAAGTGACACTTGGGAGGAATGCTTGATCTACTTGCAGATATGTTAGAGGTTATGTCAAAGTTCTAGAGTCTAGTACATATTTTGAAGAAGGTGATCCAACAGGTGTTAGGGGTTATGAGTTGAAGGCATGATGTTTTCCCTCATCCTTAGCCACAGTCACTTGCAAACAAGCCTATGGGAGTAGTTGAAATGCCTCAGTCATTGGAAGAAAGGCCTATGGTAGGGGCTATAGTCTCATTAGCATGGATTCAGTGCTATGGGATCAATTGAGGTATTTCATGAGATTTTCTTTGCATTCCTCCCGTTGTTTGGAAGGAAATTAGCAAGGAAATTCCTCTAGGCTTTCAGAATTGTTTGAAAAAGTCAAAAATGGTTTGAAAATGTCCTTTCATGATGTGAATGTATTTAGAACACTATTAGTGACCTTAGTGGATTGATATGGTCCAATTTGTGCACCTTTGATCCTAGACCAAGCTCAATTTCTCCCTATATGTTTTATATACTTGATCTTGGAGTTGAGGATTGTTTGATGATGTATGTTTGAGAGTGAGAGGGTATTAGAAAGGAGATTATGCTTTAGACCTTGAGTAGAGCCTAAATTATTCAGTATATGAGTGTTAATGACTAAATAGTGAGAATATCTAAAGCATGTTGTAGAATGGATCACAATTGAAACTATTGGAGTAGAGATTCAATGGAGATTTTATGTATGTTGTTGGCTACTACTTTTGATGGTGATTCTCACACTTGTTTTTTGCAGGAGTTGTTGATGCAATTGGCATATAGCCATAGTGTATTTTGTTGTTGATTGTATTATGCAACATTATTTTGTTGCGAGGGTTTGATAGTATTCAGTTTTATTGTGGCCAAAATTTTGCTATATTGGAGAGAATTTTGCTTATTAAGTTTTTATTTGATCTTATGATGATGTCTTGCTACTGAGAGCATGCATTAAAAACTAATTTCTTGTTGAGCATTATGTCTTGGATCCAGTTTGAAAATAGATGAAATGACGTCCACATATTGGAAAGGAGCAGTGGCTTCATGAGAGAGGAGTAGGGATATCAAAGCTTTAGTGAAAGGAACAGGTTCCTTATCCAATGGTAGTTGGATAGTATAATCAGAGTTAGGAGAGGATCATTGATTGTGGTGGCCTTCAGTGAATGGCACTTTGCAGATATGTAAAGAATAGAATCTTCTAAGCTTATCAGTAGTATCGAGTCTCCTAGTCAATGGGTGCTGGCATTATGTATATGATGTCAAGTCTCCATGCTGAGGGAGTCAACAAGCTACATAAAAGACCATTGCTTGACTAATATAAATTTAGAGGAAAGCAATAACAACAAGGGTGCTTTTTTGCCCAAATAAGGGTTTTAACCAGATATCGTGTGTCTCTTGTGTGGTGGATTTTGTGGATGTTTTAATGTGTTGATTGTTGTTTTTCATATGATTATCTTGTTTTAGATGCATAAATGGTTTATGTTTATGAGATAATCTAATATGTTGTTGGTTATATGCATGATTTAGTAAGTGAAGTTAAATTGGTAAAAAAATGTTAAGAACATCACACAACTAATTCACCCCCCCGTCTCAGTTCTAAAAGGTTTCAAATAATTGGTATTAGCGTGGGGCTTTTGGTTGCAACTTGATCGATGGAGAGTAGATCTAGGGATTTTTGGCAAAAATTGATTTTTTTTTTTTCCAGAATGGTTGTCCTCACTGCTACATATTACAAGGTATGGCAAAAAAATATAAAATCTCAATTATTATCTTGTGGATCGAACATTTGGAGAGTAGTGTGTGAAGGTTGTGGCAAGATCCAATCGCAAATAATTTTTTGCAGCAAGATGCACAAACATGATACATAATCTACAAGAATCTTCATGATGATGATATGAAGGGACTAATGGATTTGAAACATGCCAAAGAAATATGGCACAATCTAGAAGCCATATTTGGTGATGGCACCAACAACAATAAGGAAAATGAGAAGAAGAGCAAAAAGAGGAAAAACAAGAAGAAGGGCCACCAAAAATGAAAAGCTCAGCCACAAGAGTCTCAATTTTCTAGTGCACATGACTAAATGGATGATGAGAAGAGTGTTGAAATGGGGTCCCTTGGGTTAGTTTGGGGTTAAGATAACCCAAATATTGGTACAATTTTGTAAATAATGTAAAGTCTTCGCAATTTGTGGATGCAGAGCATGTAGATGATTAGGAGTCAAAGGGGCTTAGCCCCTTGTTTTGGATAAGTTTTGAGTAGGTTTTGAGATTCACCCATGGTGAGTTAGCTTTTGAAATTCACTCATCGTCAGTTTTTGTCACAGTCTGTTTCAGCCTAGGCTACCTCAGCGTCGTGGGGACCGTAGGCATAGCCTCTATACTTGACACCTCTAGTCCTGGTGCATTGGACACAGTTTCTTCTGAACTGAGGGCTTCAACTGTGTTAGTGGTAGTCATTCTCTCGATAAATAACTCTCGAGATACGAGAGAAACATTTGCTCATGACAGGAATTCTTCCCAGAATGCTCGTCTCATAGGCAACAGACAACAAAATTCAGCAACAAGTCTTAAAGTGCAAATATTTCTCTGTTGGACCAGCTCGTGTAATTTATAGGGGGTTTTGAAATCAAATCTGATTGTTCCCCCCAAGTTTGAATAACAATTGTTGTTTTGGCGGGATTTTTGCCTTAATTTCCATGACCCTACTCCACTTAATTGTATTCTGGCTGTCAAACCATCAACAGTAATTCCAATGGTAATTTTCCTGTTGGGTTGTGCGATACCTTCCCTTTTGATGCAACTTCCTGAGTGCAACTTCATGGGTTGCATCTTCATCACTCTCCACTCATCTTGCTTGTTTCCTTGTCCTCCAACACAGGTAGTGTAATTTAAAGTCCCGCACTCCCTTGCAACTTCCAGGAGCACTAAGACTATCCTACATCTATATAGTCATTGCGCAGGATCCCTTGTATACAACTTCAATTTGCTCCCATTCACTCTTCTCGGGAAGGGTTCTCCATTTAGCTTCACGAGTTGAACTGCGCCACCATCTATAATTTATTTGACAGTATATGGCCCTAACCAATGCATCTGGAAGTTACCCAAAAATTTAGTGAATTTAATATCATATAAGAGGACAATATCATTTACCTTAAATGTATGAAGCTTGATATGATGATCATGCCATCCTTTTTCGTGTTCCTTCTATACTTTTTGATGGAATCCTACTAAAAAATGATCTTTTTCAAGCTCCATTAGCTAGATCCATTCCTCCAAGGCCTCATGATCTGCCATATTAGTTAAAGTTGCAATGTGCAGACTAGGCACAATGTATTCCATCGACATCACGACTTTGACTCCATATATTAATCTAAATGGTGTTTACCCTATCAGCTTCTTATAAGGAGTCCTATAAACCCACAGTACTACAGGTACACACACATCCCAGTCATTTTGTTGCGTGTTGCAGATTTTCGTCAGTGCGTTCTCCAAAATCTTGTTAAAGGCTTCAACAGTTCCATTTTCCTATTGGTGATACTATGTACTCTTCTGATGGTATACCTGGAATTCATCAGTCAACGCATTGATCTTTTCATTCAGAAAGTGCGTACCCCTGTCACTCATCACTACTTTCGAGCATCCAAATGTAGTCATGACATACTCAAACAAGAATTTTTCTATTGTAGCCCATGTGCAATCCTTAACCGGCTATGCTTACGCCCATCTAGTTAGATATTCCATCGCAATGATAATATAGCATGCACTCATTTTATTTCCATGGGGCTAAATTTTCCCAACAAAATCAATCACCCACTTCTCAAAGGGCTGCAAAGATACTTGAGGGTGTAGTGGTAGCTCATCTCTTCATGACAGTCTATTAGCTCTTTGTCAAGCATTGCAGGCCTTATAGTATGCCTTGGAATCTGTATGCAATGTTGGCCACCATAGACCTGCACACAAAATCTTCTTTGCAGTTTCCTTGCCTACATAATGGCCTCCCGTAGCTCCCCCATTAGCTTCAATGAGAATGTTGTCCCGCTCAAAGTCTGGCACATATCTTCACAATATTTCATCCGCACCCATTTTATACAAATGTCCCACAATACCTGAAAAATTGGTCGTGTGCACAACTAATTCCTTCTTCTGTTGACTTGTATATCCTTCCAGTGCCATCCCTGTAGTTAAGAAGTGAACAATGTTTGCAAAATGGACATCCGCTATGCTCACCACAAAGAGCTACACATCTAGAAACCCTTCCTCCAAATTATTAGGTTCTTCTCCTATTTCAATTGGTGACAGATGGTAAATTCCAACATTTAACATCCCCGACTTCACAATGAATTCAAATTCATACTCTTGAAATAATATCAACCATATGTAGATCTCCCCCCCCGCAACACAGGCTTGCTAACTAGGTATTTCAAGGCAAAATGATTTGTGTACATCTTGAAATGCCCCCTAACAGATAATGCCTAAATTTTTGCAGTGCGTACACCATGGCCAACTCTTTGTGCTTAGTCCTTGAATAATTCTTCTCAGTCTTCGATAAATTACTACTTGTGAAGGCTATAGGATAGTCCATTTCTCCTTCACTGGCCTGTGTTAGCACTGCACCCAACATAACATAAGAGACATCTACATCTATATGAAACTCCTTTTTCCAATCAAGAAATACTAAGATCGGCATAGTGACCATATTTTCTTTCAACGCATCTAAGTTGTGCTGACATTATTCATCCCAACAGAATGTCATGTCCTTCTTTAGCAATTTCTCCATGGGTGTAGTAATTTGAGCATAGGCTTTAATAAATTTTCTATAGTATCCCATATGTCCCAACATTGCGCGCAAATTTTTAATGTTCCTAAGGGCCTCTAAGTTTACAATTACCACATTCTTTGCAGGTCCACCATTAATCCTTTCTTGCACACAACATGACCCAACAAGATCCCAAAAGGAAAGCATAATATGCATTTTTTCAAATTTAGTGTGATTTGGTATCTACGACATGTATCTAACACCAGGCGCAGACTTGCTACATGGTGCTTCACTAATGCAAACATGATACAGTCATCAAAGTATAGCTACATAAAATTATGAATGAAATCCTTGAACACTGCTATGACTACACAGGAAGATATCAGAGTCACATTCTTTAGTCCAAATGACATCACAATGTACTGGAAACAACTCCACTCCGTTGCAAAGGTCATTTTTCTTCTATCCTCTGGCGCGATCTTGATTTGATGATACCTTGAAAACTTGTTAGTAAAGGGGTAGGCATCCTGTCCTCCAACATTGTTTAGCACTTCGTCTATGAACGACGTCGAAAATGGATCGTGGACACATGCATCGTTAAGCTTCCGTAGATCTACGTAGATCCTTATTTATCCTTTTTGTTTCTTTTCTTGAACCACCACTGGGCTCACCCAATCAGATTCTTCAATAGGTTCTTATGCCTGCCTCCAGCATCTTATCCAGATCTCGGTGAACCTTTTTGTTATACTTCAGATTAAGGCAATAAGGCCTCTGTTTAACAGGCTTCGTGTCTAGTTTCAGTGTGATATTCATAACATCCAAATCACCGGTAATTCCCTTTAGATCTGAAAACTTAGTTGGAAAGAGATCCTGGTATTCGCAAATTAATTCAACAACTTTCGTGAACTTTGGTTCTTCCTCAGTGCTAATGTTTACTTGCTTTGTTTTCAAAGGTGTGGAGATGTCTGGGTTTTCTATTTGTGGTCCCTCAACTTTGCGATGTCCTTTCGCATCTAGAATATTGATGTTCCTGGGGTCTTATTCTTCCTCTTCAGCAGTCACATTATAGCATTCTAGTGCATGGCACAACTGGGTGCTCCAGTCTAGTTGGGTCCATTCCATAGGTTCCTTTAGTGTTTTGAATATAACTGCCTTAATTTCTTGCAACACTTCATCAATGCTTGCAAATCCATCTTCAAAGTTGAAATTCAATAAGAACCCTTCCCTCAATATATCCCATTCTACAGTGCCATGGCAGAGCTCTGTTTCAAGATACCAGTTCATGGGAATTGTATACAAGGTATGAAAAGATATGTGTACCCACTCTGTCTGTGGTTTTGTTCCCCACGCTTTAGTCCACTTCGCCAGGTGATCACACAGATTGTCCCTTTCATTCTACTTCTCAGTTATTCTGGTATTAGCACGCCCAAACTATAGCTTCATCATTCTTCTATAATCTTGCCATCCAACAAAACTATCCTTATGTGTACCCCACCATGATTCGTGTAGGCATAGCGTGCAGTGCGAACTCTAATTCTTGGAAGCAGTGGTCCTCAGGGAACTCACGCTAAAATTCCTCCAAAAATAGATCTATGTCAGTTAAACCATCATAATAAGGTAATTTTCTTACCTCCGATGAAACACAATGCAACGACTTCATCATCATATTGCATTGCAATGTAGACACTTCATGCAAGCGATTCTGCCAATGCTCTAATTCCTCGTCTGAATCAGAGGTGCGGGAACTCTCCTAGTCCCATGCAATCTATCATTCTGCTATTGGATTGATCCAGTCTTGATATCGCTTTGTTATCATGTAAATCTAATCCAGTTCATCATCACTTTCTTCATAGTTGCAGACTAGTTCAGTATAGCACGCCCCTTCTATGGGATCCAATGGCACTATCACCCATAACAACTTTGTTTCAAATGACATTGTTCTTTTCTTCAAATTAATGACCCCGTCCATACCAATAGCCCAGTCAATTCCCAAGAGCGTGAGGTAGGGATTAATGTCATCAATGATTTCTATAACTTCAAAGTTGGCCACTACGCTTGCACCTTCTATATCAACTGTTACTCCATATAACCATCCCATGGGGATGATTTTCTATTGGTTCGCCATCCTGAGATGAATCAAAGACCACTACAGCATAGATCTCCCCATCCTTTCCCATGTTTTTTTCGGTAAAACATTTGCATCAGATTCCAGATACAAGATGACCGGATCCATTTCATAATCACCTATTTGCACGGTTAGCCTCATCTCTCACCCTATTCATGCCTTATGCTTGCCAATATTTTTGACCATGCGGTGTTCACCGGGGGCCTTTTCCTTGTTGGCACATTTATTTATTAGTTCCTAGAGGCCTTCCACAACCTTGTTATCTCGCAGTAGTTTCATGCAGGTCTCCAAAAATGTAGTGAGTACAAAAGGATCAACATCTATAGGCATGATGAGTTCTTGTATTTTGCCTTGGCTTCCTGAAGTGGAGGCCTCTGTGAATCTATTCTTGGCTTCCATAAAAGTTTCCTTAGTGCGGTCCATGTCAAAGCTTACTTCCTTCTCTGGTGCTTTGCAGACCCATCCTTCTTCTCCATGTTGTTTATGTTTATCAATGCCAGTCATTGTTCCACTTCTTAGCATAATATTAATGCTTTGATATTCTTCGTGGGGCTCAACCCTCATTAGCTGAGGCTGTGTTTTCTTCTCTTTCATTTTAGCTATCAGCACTAGGCATTCGTATAGTATGGTAAAACTGTTTGTAGTATTGACATGACGGGTGCATAGGATTTTGGCACTCTCACACATAATACCCTGGCTGTCCATTGTTGTCACAAATAATCTGACCATGACCTCTACCAGGTCCACCTCCTCCTTGGCCCCATCCTTGATGATGATAACCTCCACATGCTCCTTTGGTGCCTTGATCTAGAGGTTGAGTTTTTGCTTGCATATGGTACATATGGGTCCTTTCCATCACCATCTCATAGCTCTGACAATGGCGCTCATCGTGGCCCATAGATTTGTAGAAATTACAAAACAACTGCTGGGGTGTTCAAACAAACTTTTGAAGTAAATGGAAATTGTTTGTCACATGTTGCCCAATAACTTGATAAATGGCGCACCATAGCACAATCCCCATGCTCAGCCATGTTGGGGTTTCTAGTTTCAGGGGAATCAATCCCCCTCCTGTGATATAATTCGCATACATGGGACAATGATATTTATCATGCACATGGCCCTTGCATATCAAACACCAAACTTATGCACGTGGTTTTTGTTTGATATCCTTGTCTTTCTTGAAACTTTGTATTTATAAGTGTAAGCTGTCTAACTATGAGTGGATCTGTTGTACTCCCAAGTTCATATTCTGAATAGGTGATGCATGCAGCCTCATCATGATCTTGAAGGCTTCTACCTATATTTCTATCTTCTATTATGACAGAGCAATTCTCAAATGGTGAAAAAGTGATGCTATAAACCATTCAAGTGTTGTCTATCTGTGATCTGCATGTTACCCTCTCTGATCTGACACTTCAACCCCTGATCAAATTCCCAGGGCATCTCTTCAACCCTCATCATTTTCTCTTTAAATCAAATTACTGACTGTGAGGTAGATTTAGGTTTACTAAAATCTTTGTTGAAATCCATCTTAGTCTTTGCTAGCGTCGCAAGAGGATTATTAGAAGAATACTTAATGTACCAAGTTAGTGTGCAATCCTGCAGAGTGGTAACCAACTACGCTTTCTTTATATTGTCATCAGTAATCTATTGCACTATCCATACAACATTCACAACAAACCAGAACTGCTCTGAATATTCACTTCCTATGCCCTTGAAGATCGACATCTTCATTGCATTTGCCATGTTGAATGGTGGTGGCATAGGTGGAGGTGCGGGCGAAGGTGTATGTGGTGGGGGTGGAGGTGGTGGTGGAGTGGATGGATGGTCTATTCTAGGAGTCCCTTGAGTGATTAGCTGAATATAACTGCACAACGTAGTTTTCCTTGCCCCTCCGTCATCACTTGAAGGAGGTCCAATCAAGGGACTGTACTCTAGTCCTGATCCTCCACGATTTCTAAAGAATCTTCCACTTCACATAGCTCTGAACATCAAGGTAATGGAATCACATGTTTTTCACATAATATCATCTTAATCCAAGTATTCAATGATCTTAAATACTTACCTTGTGATCCTTTAAAGAGTCTTCACTCTGCTTCACTATAGTTGACTGAAGTATCAAATGCAAACTCTATAACAAATCCTCCTATAATTCGATCGATCCAATGATCGATAGCTTGCACAGTCTTGTTTTCAGAGGCTTCTAGTCGTCGCACTAATTTTGGAGTCTATATTATAGGACTATCGAGCTCTGACCTTCCTTCACTATCTGGGAAGGTGCAAAAGGATATCTCGTGTATCACTGTATACAGATACTTGTTCAACCACTCTTCCTTTGACAGGCATGGATTCCTATTTTCTTACACAGCAAACTCATGAATCTTCCAATCCAACCACCTTTAAATTTATTTCTTGGTCGGATTCCAATGATACGACATCACACATCTCTTTCAAGCAGATCCCAATCCCGACAATGGAACCATTTGTTGGCTTAGGGGGTCCTGACCTAGGCTTAGAGTTAGTTGCGACAACCAACAAAACCCTACACTACTCTCTCTTTCGGAAACAACCCACGTAGTGCAGGCTGCAGCATCACCCAAGGCAGTATGGGGGGATGCAAGAACCAACTTTCTACATCCAGAGACTAGTGTGATGTCTTCCAACACCTTGGATCTGCCTTTGCACATATTGATAAACTCTTAGGGCACGCTACTGCAGCACTATTACAACAGCCTTCAAACCTTCACCAGGTCTATGATCAGTCCTTGCAAACTTGTAACAATCAATTTACCTACTTGCACACATCAGAAACCAATTCTAAATCAGTGTTTATCCAAATCTACCTAAGTCATTAATAAACATAAGAGGAATCACCAGAGTCTTCGCGAAGTATTTAAACATGCATTACATACATTATTAAGACTTATTCAAGAGAATCACATAACATTCAATCAATATTTCATAAGTCATTCATCAACGAAATATAACATAAATAGACATGAACATAAATACTCAATAATTATTCAGAAACTTGTCTTTATTAATCTCAATTCTCATATTACAGACTCAAAACTACCCTATGCATGCAGGGGTCTATGCACTTAGCTGCAGACTCTACCTAGGCCTCCGCACACTTAGTTGTGGAGCTTTTATTTCCCTATCTAAGCACATGAAGTAGAGCCTTCCTGCCCAGACTCTTAATCCACCCAATTATCTATCTCCATTCTATCTCACTTACTTCTTCCTTTCGCTAAGAATCACTATTTATAGAATTTTTTCATACAATGCGATGGTCCGTGAACCATGGGTGAATCTCAAAAGTTGACTCAAAACTTATACAAAACAAGGGGCTAAGACCCTTTGACTCCTAATCGTCTACACACTCTGCATCCACAAATCATGGAGGCTTTACATTATTTACAAAATTGTACCAAAATTTTGGTTATCTTAACCCCAAACTAACCTTGGGGACCCCATCCCAACAAAGAGATCAGAAAATAATGAATCCAAAAGTATAATTTTTAATGATTTTCTTCTGAGTTGAAATTTTGAGGATTAATATTTAGATAATGTTGAAGCACATAGTGAAGTTAAGGATAATGTTGAGAGTTTTAGAGCTAATATTTCTAGACTAATAGTTGCATGCAAGCAAAAAGAAAAAATGTTGCAGATTTATGATTATAAGGAGGCTAAGATCAAGGAAGAGATAGTGAGCTTAAAAGTTAAATTGGCAGAAGTAGATAAAATTGAGGAAGGCATGAGGAAGTAGTACAAAGAGAAGGAATATGAGTGTGAAAGATTGGAATTCGAAGTGGTTTCCTTGAGAAATAAATGAAATATGAATAATAACATTGTGTAATTGGATAGTTTGCTTGAGATCCAAAGATCACCATTGGATAAATCTGGACTTGGATTTCAAAAGGGTGAATCTAGTTTGCATTCAGGAAAAAATATCAAAGAAGAACCCAAGAAACCTGTAGCAAACAATTCCAACAACAAAAGTGAGATCTAAGGTAATAAGAAGTAGATCCAACAATCGAATAGTAAACAAAAGAACCAATATAAAAAAAGAAAGCAGATCCAACAACAGATCAAGTAACAAAACCAACAACAAAGAAGAAAATCTCAAGGAGCACCTACATTCAGAAAATCCTTTGCTCCTAGAGATGATCATTACATATTTGTAAAATTTCAAAGGAATCAAATCCTTTTGTTCCTTTTGTGCATAATGTAAAATGTTACAATTGTCATAAGTTTTGGCACGTTGCATCAAATTATAGTCTACATTAGCAGAGATTCCATCAATATCAACAACTGAGGAGAATGGCCAATAGGTATACTTGTGATTTTTATGGTAATTGCTACTCATGTAAATTTTTTGGCCATAAGGAAATAAATTGCAGGCCTAACCAATGGAGGAGAAACATATTTCATGCAAGATTTTGATCTGACTTGAGAAGAAGAAGAGTTGATCCTCTTGGCCATGTGGAGTGTTATATATACCATAGATTTGGCCATATGGCAAGAGATTGTTTGTTGCCCTGTTACTCAAGGCAAAACCATCAAAAGAAACAAAAAAAGAGAGGATCTAGTACAAATAAAGTCAATAAATAAAGGAAGCAAGAGAAGGAAGAGAATAAGCAATTGATCAAAGAGGAGAAGAAGCATCCCAAGATCGTTTGGAAGAAAATTGAGCAATGACTCTTCAACTAGTGAAGAGATTTCCCTCCTGCAGTCCATGAATATTCATGCATATCTATAGAGGACTACAAAATTCATGAGAGGTGCATAAACTTAGGGGGAGAGTATGATGGAGTTTGTAGCAACATATGATGAGTTATTTTCAACCTCATGCACATCAAGTCCACAGTATCAACCTATTTATTGGAGGTACATTGAGCTTAGGGGGAGCTATCCATGGTATTGAGATTCATGACTTATTCTCTTATCTTTCATTCCTTTTCGCTCTTGTGATTATATCAACTTTATATGTCTTTCATGAGTAGAAAAATGAGCACATCTTCAGCCATGTATATGTTTTTGGTTTCCTCTAACAATTGGTTGAAAAGATGTGCAACCATGCATAGATTGTGATCATCAATTTAGGATGTATTGTGATGACATGTGACATGGACCACCCATGTATAGGTTTCTATATGATGATTATTACAACCATGTATTTTCTATTGTTTCATCATCATGTATTGGTTGAGAGTCCAATCAATAGTTTTTGAGTCATCATGATGATAGGCTTGTTATCGAGGAGCCTTATGGAGTCTTTTTGTAGCCACATGTATGGGATAATGATGATGTATCATGTTTTTGTGTCATTTTTCCATAGGATATGATCATAGTAGCTATATATTTCATTGGAAATAATGTAAAATGCTTAAGGAGCCATGTACTTGTATTGTACTATATTTTGGGTCATATAGCCATGAGTCATGAGGTCATGTTATGGTCATATGAGAGTATGTACAAGGTCTTGTATCACTATTAAAACCATGCATGTATCATTATATATGTCACTTGAGTCATGATCATGTGGAGTCTCAGTCCATATGGTGCTTCTATTTGTCAAAGGAAGCATCTTTTGCAATGGAAGTGGTCATTTTAACCCAACAATTGGTATCTCTACAACTTGGAGATGGCATGTGTTTAGGGGGAGAATTATTTTCTCTTATCACTTCAGCAATACATTGTTGGCATTATGATCCGCTTGGAGGTGTTCATGCTATGCCTCATACTATGATATGACAACAGGGTTCTTGGCTTCATGTGATGAGATACTTTGGTAGTTGTTTCTATGTAGTTACGGGGGAGATTGTATGTGGTTGCCTCATGTGGATATTTTTGCATATTATGATGATGTTTCATGGTTTACTTATGTTGGCATGATGCTCCTTGCTACTAGTAGTCATTGGATGGTATGTTTCTCTAGTTTATGATTGACACATTTGTTGCTTGTTGCTTTTGATATATGGAGTGACAGAGGATGATGATTGGAGCAATAGATGAGATTTGTTTATGTATTATATTTCAGCCATGTAGAGATGTATTACTCTAGTATTGTGCTTCAATTCTTGCTGCCTATTCATATGGATTTGGCCCTTTTCCATTGATGTCAAAGGGGGAGAGAATTTGGATATGTATGGAGATCAACCTCACATGTTGTTGAGGTTGACATCAATGCTAAAGGGGGAGTTTTTTGGCATTGTAGTGTTTGGTATTGATGTCAATAGGTTAATGGTGTTGCTTTTCATGTGCATATGTGCTTGGCTTGGTGGTCCTAGTGGTTGGCATTGATGTCAACAATATGATGTGACTCATGATGGTTTGTGTTGACATGTGTTGGCATTGATGTTGTTCCTATGATGATGGCACACTCATGATGGTCAGTGGTGACATTGGATTGCATGATGATGAAAATCTACATGTGACGGTGATGGTTCATGACACACTAGTTGAGTTTTTAACTAGGTTTTCATTAGGTCTTCATGTCTATGCCTATGACGAGAACTTGTTGTAGTGATGTGATGGCTTGATGATGGTGCTACAAGTGTATTGCAGGTTTGAGAGAGGTGTTGCAACTTCTTTAGAGGTTTGATGGAGAGTGGAGAACTTGTTGGCACACTTGCCAACCTTGTTTGTTGGCCTTCTTAGTCAACTTGGAAATGACACTTGGGAGGCATGTTTGATCTACTAACAAATGTGTTAGAGGATATGTTAGAGGTCTAGAGGCTACTATAGATGCTGAAGAAGGTGATCCAATGGGTGGCAGAGGTTCTAAGATGAAGATGTGATGTTTTCCCTCATCCTTAGACACAGTCGCTAACAGAAAATCCTATGGGAGTGACTAAAAGGACTCATTTGCTGGCAGATAAGCTTATGGGAGCAATTATAATCTCATGATCCTGGATTCAGTTCTAGGGGAGTGACTAAGAGATTTCACAGGATTTTCTCTACATTCCTTGTGTTGTTCGGAAGGAAATTAACAAGGAAATTCCTAGAGGCTTCCAGAATTGTTTGAAAAAGTCGGAAATGGTTTAAAAATGTCCTCTCATGATGTGAATTCATTTAGTGCACTAGTAATGACCTTAGTGAATTTATTTGATCCAATTTGTGCACCTTTGATTCTATCCCCAAGCTCAATTTCTCCCTACATGTTTTATATACTTGATCTTGGAGCTAAGGGCTGTTTGATGATATATGTATGAGAGTGAGAAGGTATATCAAAGAAGGAGATTATGCTCCAGACCTTGAGTAGAGCCTAGATGCTTCAGTCTATGAGTGTTAATGCTTGAATAGTGAGCAGATCTAAAGCATGTTGTAGAATGGATCAGAATTGAAGCTGTTGGAGTCGAGATTGATTGGAGAGTTTATGTATGTTGTTGGGTAGTGTTTTTGATGGTGATTCTCACACTTATTTTCTGCAGGAGTTGCTGATGCAGTTGGCACATAGCCATATTTTATTTTTTTGTTGATTATATTATGCAACATTATTGTATTGTGAGGGTCTGATGGTATTCAGTTTTATTGTGGTCACAAATTTTCTATATTGGAAAGAATTTTTTTTGAGTTTTTATTTGATTTTGTGATGATGTCTTGTTGATGAGAGCATGTACGCAGAACTCATTTCTTATTGAGCATAGTGTCTTGGATCTAGTTTGAAAATAGATGAAAGGAGGTCCACATAGTGGAATGGAGCAGTGAACTCATGAGAGAGGAGTAGGAATATGAGCAAAAGGAACAATTTTCTCTTCCAATGTAGTTGGATAGTCGAATCAGAGTTGCGTGAGGATCGCTGATCATGGTGGCCTTCAATAGATGATAGTCCATGGATCTATAAAGAACATAATCTTTTGAGCTTATCAGTAGTATCAAGTCTCCTAGCTGATGGGTGTTGGCAATATGTATATGAGGTCGAGTATCGATGCTGATGGGAGTCAAAAAGCTATGTAAAAGACCAATTGCTTGACTAATATAAATTTATGGCAGAATAGAAACAACAAGAGTGGTTTTTTACCCATGAAGGGTTTTCCACCATTTATCTTATGTCTCTTGTGTGATGGATTTTGTGAATGTTTTGATGTGTTGATTATTGTTGCTCATATTATTATCTTGTTTTAGATGCATACATGGTTTATGTTTATGAGATAATCTAATATGTTTTTGGTTATATGCATGCTTTAGTAAGTGAATTTAAATTGGTAAACATTGTTAAGAAGATCACACTACTGATTCACCCTCCCCGTCCCCCCACCCACCTCCGCCCCCTCACCCCCACCCCCTAACTTAGTAGTGCTCAAAGATTTCCAACACACTATGCTACTGATGCATATGATTTGTTGTTTCTTAGAGATTAATGTTGTTGATGGTTACATGTATGTTATTATTGCCTTGGTTGAGGGTAATGTTGATGTGGATGGAGTCGTTGGTTATTTTTGTTGTTGTTGCTTATGATGTGTTGTTTCTTATGGATATGTTTTTTTTTTTAAGGAGGATGTTTTTGATGCCTACATTATATTGATGGATATGGTTTGTTGTTGTTGTTTGAGCTGGCTTGACAATGTTGTTCATATAAATGGAGCTATTTATTGAGTTTTTTGCTGCTATTGCCATGATATGGAGATTTTTTTGTTGATATAGTTGGAGTTTTTGGGATATTACTACTAGACTATATCTTTTGTTACTACTAATTTAGATGAGGGTTGAGATTGTTCTTATTACTTTAAGAGAAAGTGAGTTATTGATGTTTCTTTTTGTCATGCACTCACAGAGGAGTGAGAGTGTTTGTTGCTTGATCAACTATGTAGCCCTTGGTTGTTCAGTAGAGTGTTGATGGCTTGAATTTTTCCCTTTTCCATTGATTTCAAAGAGGGAGAGAGTGAGGAGTTCAATGTTGATTTAGTTCCTCAGAGGTTGTTTAGATGGATCAATTGGGGTCATCATCAATGCCAAAGGGGGATATTGTTTTCATTGATGTTGTGGTGCAGTGTTGTTGGTTAGAATTGATGTCAACCTATTTATGGTGGCTCTCAAGATGCATATCTGTGATGGTCTACTAGAGTTGAGATCATGCAGAGGTGGTTGGCCCACTAAGTCCTCATGATCCTTGCAGTGGTATGGTCATCTTATTGAGTGTAGATGTTGATGTTTTGTTGATGTTCTTGTGTTAGGGTCCAACCATAACCCCCTTATTTATGTAATAGGATTGATTGACAGTTATAGTTAGTTAAAGAGTCAATAAAGCCTGTATTAATAATTGTAAGTGGTTGACCCGCATTTAATGAAAGAGACCACAGTTAGTTGCAAACAGACCATGGTATTAGATAGATGGTATTAATATAACCATGGTAATGGCCCATGGTATTTCATGTATGAATCCTATATAAAGGATAGACACTCCCCATTGATGCACATCATGTATTATTTTGTAATCAAGCCCCGCTCTATTGGAGGTTGCCCCCTCAAAGAGGCAAGTGAACATTGCTTTCATCTCTGAATAATAAAATACATGTTATTTCTCATTTTGTTCTGTGTTCTGGGTTGTGTTTCTTCGTATATTTGGTATTCTAACATCCTCTCATAGATCAAGAGCATAAAAAGTGGTATCAGAGTGCTTTCCAAGGCCAGTGGTATCTCCATTTTTAGCAGATTTGTTTTGGCTAAAGACATGTTCTGGTGTCTTTAAACCATTGGATCTTTCATTGAACGCATAAACCTGCGGATTTGGGGAGGCATGCATGCAGGGAATACAAGAGGTGGTCACACTTGTTGGTCTCCCTTGTAACCCCTATGGGTACCCCTTCGAGTAGTGGCACATTAGATAGAACCACGCATGGACTGTCTTCCACGTACCCTCTAGGTATGTAGGAAGCCCCCTAGGCTCACCTAAAACCTCGCTGTAGATAAACCGTCAGTTATCTTGCTACTACAGTACACCAAGAAAAACACTCAAGGAGATTACTCGTGCATAAGATAGGGTAGTCAAGTAGTACGGCTAAGGTTACGGTTGATCCTCCTTAGTTAATGCCCTGAAAGATTGGGTTAAGTACTACTATTAGACCCTTCAGATCAGATCTAGCAATTGGAGTTTGGTCGCCGCCGCAACAATCAGATCCACTAGTTCAGATTATACTGCCATAGTACCATTCAGATCTAGTAGCTGGGGTTCTATCGCCATCGTAGTCCAACTCACATTCATCAATTGAGGGTTTCAAAGACAGATCTGATGATTTTTACTGGGAGGCTAGTGGCTCCTATACCTTGGGGCAATTCTTATAGGACATTGGGTAGGATTAACTTTTATGGAAATTGGCCACTGCAGTATTGATAAGCGGGAAGTAAAACTCCTTTTGGAGTAAAATAAATAAATAAAATAAAATGAAAATGAAAATAAAAAAAGTATAAAGCCCTCCTAGGATTCTTATAAGAGAGTTAGCCCATAAGAATCACGACAATGAGTCGAGCATGGTGGTACCATTCACTTGTTAGCTTCAATTTTTGGGCGTTCCCAAATTTTTTCAAAGTGACAACAAGTGATCAAGATCAATGTATGGTAGAAACCAGAGCTCAAACGATGGCCAACAAGAAGATCGAGCACCTTAAACACATGTTGGATACAACCAGAGCCTAATAGATAAGATGCAAAAATTCATGGACCAATTAAAACCAAGCAGGTTAGGGTTGTATCAAGAGGCACATGGTAGTGATGAAGACTTGGAAGGAGAATCTAGCCATGATATTCACTTCCATGGAAATCACCAACATTCCCACCCTCGACCACCCAAGTTGGACATGTACAAATTTGATGGCTCTAATCCAGTAATATGGGTAGCACAAATGGAACATTATTTCACTCTAAATCACATTGTAGATAATGAAAATAAGCTACATGTGGGAGGCCTTTACTTGGAATAAGAAAGATGGCAATGGTGGTAGTGGCAATAGAAATGATATCCAAGGAAAATTACTTGGCTGGTGTTCGCAAAATCCATTTGTGACCGATTTGACCGTGAATCTAATCTTTTGGGTCATCTTACTAAGCTCAGATAGACAGGCACAGTAAATGACTATATTACATCCTTTGAGACATTGGCCTTCTGCACAGCAAGTCTGGCAGATGAATTCTACTTGGAATGCTTTATAAGTGGTCTCAAAGAAGTCATCCAAGCTCACGTCCGAATGCACCACCCAGCCACATGGATGGAAGCTTGCACAAAGGATATTGAAGTGGAACGTGCTTTAGTGGCCCAGACACCTCATCCAACGCCCCACCCAGGCTCAGGGCACTACCCAAACACTTAAGGTTGAAAAGGTGTCCCCCACAGAAATCGTAGAAAAAAGAAAGCAAGGATTGTGTTACTACTGTGATGGCAAATACTCCCTGGGGCATAAATGCAAGGAACCCAAATTATTTCAAATTGATGCTACTGATCACAGTTCATTTGAGGAAGCCCCACCCTTTGAGGGACCAGAGGAGGAAGATGAGGACAACCAATAGGACAATGAGCTCCCAGCTACACCAGAAGAACTAGTTATCTCGCTCCATGCTTTGGCAAGCATTTCTTCTCTCCAAACTCTCAAAATCGGAGGTTTTATTAAACATCACCCAGTAGTAGTATTGATTGATAGTGGTAGCATGCATAAATTTATCCATCAGAGAGTTGCAGAAGCTGTTCATTGTTTTGTAAGAGTAGTCTCTAATTTCCAGGTCTAGATTGCTAATGGGGGAACAATGAAATGTGAAGGACGTTGTGAAAATATCAAACTTCAGACGGGAGATTACCACCTAAATACCCACATGTTTTCCATCAACATGGGTGCTTGTGACATTGTCTTGGGTGTTGAATGGCTCCACACACTAGGCCCAATCACAATGGATTTTCAGGAGTTATATATGAGCTTTAAGAAGAATGACCACATGCATACCCTCTGCGGACTCCAAGAAGGTACTCCTTATATCATCAGCTCACATCGATTGGAAAAGTTGTTAAAAAAGGGACATCATGGAATTATCACCTAATTTAATGCCATCCAGGCCATCGAACCCACTACTCTCCATATTCATCATGAGATGAAACAGGTCTTAAACAGCCACCCGCAATTCTTTGAAAAACCTCACGAGCTTCCACCCTCTAGAGGGGAACATGATCATAGCATCATTTTGGTCCCAGGGGCATAACCACTAAATGTGCGCCCATATAGATACCCTTTTGCCCAAAAGAATGAAATTGAAAAAATCATCAAGGAACTCCTGGAAGTTGGTGTCATCCGTCCTAGCATCAGTCTGTATTCATCACTTGTGGTCATGGTTCTCAAGAAAGATGGGGAATGGCACATGTGTCTAAACTTCAGGGCCCTCAACAACCTCATGGTTAAAGATAAATTTCCTATCCCGATTGTTGATGATTTTCTGGATGAACTAAATGGCGCTTAATTCTTTACTAAGCTAGATCTTTGCTCGGGTTATCACTAAATACACATGAAAGAAGTAGACATTCCCAAGACTTCTTTTCGAACTCATGAAGGCCATTATGAGTTCCTGGTCATGCCTTTTGGTCTTTGTAATGCCCCATTCACTTTTCAGAGACTCATGAATCACCTACTCAAACCATATCTCAAGAAATTTGTCCTTGTTTTCTTTGATGAAATTCTCATCTACAACCTCACCTAGGAAAAACATCTTCATCATGTAGACATGCTCCTGCAACTACTCCAGAAACATAAATTATTTGTCAAATTTTCCAAGTGCTCTTTTGGCATGGAAGAAATCGAGTATTTGGGCCACATTGTGGGGCGTGAAGGTGTTAGGGTGGATCCCAAAAAGATCCAGGCAATGCAGGATTAGCCCCAACCAACGACCTTGAAGAGTTTGAGAGTATTCTTGGGTCTCATAGGCTACTATCGCAAATTTTTCCATAATTATGGTCACATTGTTAGATTTCTCACTCACCTTCTCAAGAAAAATCCATTCCTCTAGACTGATGAAGCACAACAAGCATTTATGGCTCTCAAATAGGCCATGTGTTCCACTCCCGTATTGGCACTACCCGACTTCACCAAATATTTTTTCATTGAATGTGATGATTCACGTATGGTATTGGGGTTGTCTTAATGCAGGAAGGTTGACCCTTGGCCTTCACCAGCCAACAACTAAGTGGGAAACATCTAGGACAATCTACCTATGAGAAAGAGATGATGGCCATCTTACATGCAGTGGATACCTGGCATCCATACTTATTAGGGCGACGTTTCCAAATCTGCACAGACCACCAAAGCCTCAAATATTTGGAACAATGGCTATCCTCACCACAAAAAAATAAATGGCTAGCCAAAATGATGGGATATGACTATGAGATAATTTATAAGAAAGGGTGCAAAAATGTCATAGTGGATGCTTTATCATGCCAATTTGAGGAGGACAACACCCTGCTAGCAATCTCTCTTCCCATTCCAGATTGGATAGAAGAAGCTCGCAAGGAATGGTTTTCACATACTTCACTCTCCCAACTCATTAATAACTTGCGAGTAGATCCTAATTCCACAGTGGGCTACTCTTGGAAGGATGAGATTATTCACTACAAGGGTAGATTAGTGATATCACCGACATCCACCCTCAAACGTGTATTTTGTCATAGTTGCACTCATCTCCCACTACAGAGCATGTAGGATTTTAGAAGATTTATGCTCACACTCATCACTCCTTCCTTTGGATAGGAATGAAAATTGACATTCTTATTTTTGTAGCTAAATGTGATGTGTTTCAGCACCACAAAGGAGAAATGGTCAATTCCCCAAGCACTTTACAACCATTGCCCATCCCAGCCTCAATCTGGACAGATGTTTCTATGGATTTCATTACTGGTCTTCCGAAGTTAGGCAACAAGTCAATCATCATGGTGGTTGTGGACAGAATTTCTAATTATGCTCATTTTTGCACCCTACCTAACCCATTTACCCCCACTTTGGTGGCTCAATATTTCATGGACCAGATCTTCAAACTACGTGGCATGTCCACTTCCATTGTGTCTAATCGTGACCTGCTCTTCACCAGTAACTTTTGGCAAGAACGTTTCAAGCTACAAGGCACCCAACTCCAACTAAGTACTTCCTATCATCCCCAGAATGATGGTCAAACTGAAGCAGTCAACAAATGTATGGAGACCTACCTCAGGTGCTTCACTTTAGCAAAGCAACATCAATTGGTATACTGGTTACCTCTAGCTAAATGGTGGTATAATACTAACTATCATGCCACCACCAAGATGACTCCATATGAACAAGTTTATGGTCATCTCCCCCCTTCACCCACTTCTTATATCCCTGGATGCTCTAAGGTGCAAGCAGTGGATCAACTCCTACAAAACCGTGCAACCATGCTAGCCTGTCTCAAAGATAATCTCCATCAATCTTAGCATCACATGAAACAACAGGAAGACCAAAATCATTCAGAGCGCACATTCCAAGAAGGGGATCAGGTATTCTTGAGGCTGCAACCATACAAGCAAACATCGGTCAAAGACAAGGGCCATCAGAAATTATATCCAAAATTCTACAGACCTTATTAAATACTTCAGCGCATTGTAGAAGTAGCCTACAAGCTAGCCTTGCCACCCACTGCAAAATTCCATCTTGTCTTCCATGTATTATGCCTCAAGTGGTGGGAAACAATTGCAAAATTCAAACCAGTCTACTTGAATTGGATGAAGAAGGTTCAATCTAGCTCCAACCTGGACAGGTTCTTGACATGCGAGAATGACATCTACATGGTTGTACAATCAAGGAAGTACTTGTCAAGTGGAAAAACACCTCTCCAGAAGATGTGACCTGGGAACCAGCTATTATTCTTCAACATTTTTTGCAGCTTCAGCCTTGAGGACAAGGTTGTTTTTATGGGGGAGGGCATGTTAGGGTCCAACCCTAACCCCCTTATTTATGTAATAGGGTCGAATCATAGCTATAGTTAGTTGAAGAGTCAATAAATCTCGTATTAATAATTGTGAGTGGTTGACCCACATTTAAAGAAGGGGACCATAGATAGTTGCAAATGGGCCATGGTATTAGATAGATGGTATTAAGAGAACCATGGTAATGAACCATGGTATTACATGTATGAATCCTATATAAAGGATATAGACTCCCCATTGATGAGCGTCATGTCTTATTTTGTAATTGATCCCTGCTCTATTGGAGGTTGCCCCCTCGAAGAGGCAAGTGAACACTGCTTTCATCTCTGAATAATAATATACATGCTATTATTTCTCATTTTGTTTTGTGTTCTGGGTTGTGTTTCTTCATATATTTGGCATTTTGGAATCTTCTCGTAGGTCAAGAGAATAACATCTTGGTACTTTGGAAGGAGTTCCAAGTGTATGGAATGGTGTTTCAAATTTGTCCACTGCTCATATATGAAGATGAGCCGCAAATAGTGCTGCAAAATAAGGTGTTGAAGTGCATACTATGAGGTGGTGTAGATGGCTAGTTGAGGATGGCTTATTGAGGTTAAAAAAGGTTGCAGAGTTGATTTTGAGGCTTGTCATGGCTTGGAAAAGCTTTACATATGCTATAGATGTTGATCAATAAGTTGGAGGTAGTTTTGAGTTGATTTTTTTTGTTTTGGCCATCCTCTACCCCAAATGCATGGATATAAGCTTGTGCATGTGGTTGAAGGGCTCGAACCACATGGAACAAGGCTTATCCATGTGGTTACAACCCAAACTCAGAATAATTATGCATTCGGTTGTGGTCTTGACTAGAAATTTCTCTGAATTCCTCATGCATCTGAGTTATTTACTGAATCTACTCCAAGTTAATTACTTCTAATTTTATGAAGAGGCTTCTATTTAATAAATCAATAGAAGAAACAAGTGTTTGAAGTGTGAACACATTGATAAAGTGAGTAGTGGAGAATATGGATACTTTTTTTAAATAGATGAGAAACTCTATAATTTTTGGGGTTACACAGTGCACATATTGGAGAGATGAGGTTTTTGTAGAACCAAGAGGTTGAGTTCCTATACCAGAAGAATATTTAGAGGTAAATGATAGTGTTCAAATTTTAGGAAGATGCATGGAGAGGCCAACATTGGTGATTGAGTGGCATAGTTGATTTGCTAGTAATGAAAAAATTTCCAATAGTTGTAGTAGAGAAATATCTAAGCCATAATGTGTTGATCAGAGCTTAATAAGTGAGAAAATTTTAGAGTATGTTACTATTGAAGATTTTTAGAGCTTGATGGAAGATGAGATGAGGAGAGCATATATCCTTGGCTATATGATTGATTCATTTGTGTTTGCAAGGGAAAATAATTGATATACATGGTTGTATAAATGTCTCATGTTTTTATATGGCTATTTTATATTACATCATTGAGTTTTTTCATCTAATTATTTGCAGCTAATGTATTGAGGTTATGAGAGTTGAGGATGATGTACGGATGTGAAAGAGAGATGTAAGTTGAGTTTTATTCATTTATTGATGTTTTGTATTGAGAGTTTTGATAATGTGTTATGGAGATATTTATGTTGTGATGTTCATGTTGAGCGACTCTAGGGTTCTAGTTTGAAAATGCATGAAATGTGAACCACATAGAGGAGTGGAGTGGGGACTCCAAACAAAAAATTATTGTGAATATATTTCTTCATGAGTCCAATGGGAGATGGGAAAGGCTCGTTGGTCACAAAGGCTTCCAACATATGGTGGTGCTTAGAATTGTGTGATGAATATCAGAGTTCCTTACAGATAGTTTCCATTTGTATTATCTATGTAATGATTTTCTTGACAGATAATAAAATATATTGAGTAACACAATAGAAGAAGTGATCCGAATGGAAAATGGCATCAACCCATGGTACTCATCCACCCATATTATTCATCGACCCAGGGAATATACCCATGGTATTGTAAATGGCATCTGCCCGTGGTATTGTAAAATCCACCCATGGTATTTATTCACTCATGGAATTGACCCGTGGTATTTTAACTGAAAAATACTATAAGTAACAAGTCACATTTTGTAAAAGGATAGATTGTCCACCACACTGTAGCCTTTACAGTTCAGAGGCATGTAGCCACCACATCTCTTCTCAGAGATAAGCTACCATCGCCCTAACTGGTTTATTTCCACTTCTGTTTGTAAGCATATTTCAATATTTTACAGTAATGAAATGAAGTATTTCCGCTCCATATCTGTCTTTATGGTTATATTTTTCTGCGTTCCTGTTTAAGTTTGGATTAGTGGGTTTAATAAAAAGTTTCTTTGTGGTTTTGTTTATTGTGCATTCTCCTATTTTTCTTCTGGCAATTCAAGTTTTCAGATCTTGGGAGGAGAGACCCCCAAGATCTGAAAACTTGAATTGCTAGAAGAAAAATAGGAGAATGCCCAATAAACAAAACCACAAAGAAACTTTTTATTAAACCCACTGATCCGAATTTAAATAGGAACATAGCAAAATATAACCATAAAGACAGATATGCAGCGGAAATAATACTTCATTTCATTACTATGAAATACTGAAATATGCTTACAAACATAAGTGGAAATAAACCAACTAGGGCGATGGTAGCTTATCTCTGAGAAGAGATGTGGTAGCTACATGCCTCTGAATAGTAAAGGCTACATTGTGGCGGACAATCTGTCCTTTTACAAAATGTGACTTGTTACTTATAGTATTTTTCAGTTACAATACCACGGGTCAATTCCATGGGTGAATGAATACCATGGGTGGATTTTACAATACCACATACATATGCCATTTACAATACCATATGCATATTCCATGGGCCGATGAATAATATGGGTGGATGAGTACCATGGGTTGATGCCATTTTCCATTCGGATCATTCCTCCCTCCTTAAGAAGCAATGGTCCCCATTGCGTAAAGTTCCCTCTTGCGAAACCTTTGTTAAATATGAAGAGCCACTGAAGATAAGGGTTTTATGTGGTTAACCCAAAACCCTGATACATGAAGATCCGAGGATAGAGATACCCTGTAATGCTTGTGACCAACTGTGATGCTGACAGTGTGTGTCCTAGCAAATGGACTTCGATGAACTGTGGGTTTGTGGATGACCCATAACCATGAAGAACGAAGATCCGACAATGATAGTGCTCGAATAGATCTTTCTAATGAGCTATTGTACGCGTCAAACGGATATCATATGCTAAAGTTATGACCCCGGGAAGTTGATGTAC
>APFE031096252.1:0-11463 GCA_000404065.3 Pinus taeda
TGTTTCCCTCTTTGAGGGTTTTAACCATGTCAAGAATACTGGTGTATTGATCTGTGATCTGTTTGTGAGCGGTGTCCTTTGGTGTTCTATCTGAGGAACTTACCCTGTAAATTCCTACATGGATTGCTCTTCCATGGGTTCCAAAAGGTATCCTTTCACAAATCTAGAAGATTTGTGGTCAGTTTCTCTGGGCTGGATCAAAAGTGGAGGATGTTCTTCCTTGGGTGGCCTGGGAAAAAATTGCATGCTCTAAAGAGAAAGGCGGGTGGGGCATAAAGGACCTTCCCTGTTTTTCTTGCTCATTGGTGGTAAAATCAGGTTGGAATCTTCTAACGAAGAATAACTTATGGACTTCAATGATAAAGAGAAAATACATTGATCCTACTGAGTTGATGGTTTGGTTGAGAGATCCAGATAAGTCTCATAGAAATCCTTCGGTTATTTGGAAGGCCATGATAAACTCTTTTGATATTATTGCTGATGGATTATCATGGCTGGTTGGCATTGCTATAAATGTTCGTGTGGGAATCGATCCTTGGGTTGGATGTAATGAGGCTTTCATTCTTCCTAGAGGCCTAGTTGAGTCTCTCGTTGTTAAGGGAATTTTTTCACTCAACCATATCTCTCATGAAGGGTCTACTTTTTGGAATCAGCATTGGAAGTCCGTGGAGGCATTAGAACTTGAGCCACAGCAGATGGGAGCTTGGAGGGATTACATAATGGAACATCAAAGAACAAATGTTCGACTAAAGGATTAGGTTGATGATCTTCGTTGGGTAAACTCTCCTAGTGGTCTATATGCCCCGAAATATGGTTACATTTAACAAATGGGTAGAAGGTCGGGGGATGCTCAACTCTAGTGGTGTAAGTCTTTGTGGAAACTCAGTTGTCCTCCTAAATCTAGACTCTTGTTTTGGTGCATTCTCAAGAACAAAGTCCCAACTTGGGATAACCTACAAAAAAGGAACAAACATGGCCCTTGTTGATGTGCCCTGCGCAAATCCTCTGAAGAAAGCTTAAATCATCTTTTCATGTCCTGCTCTTTTACCTCTAAAACGTGGGAACACTTCTTAAAGGTTGTTGGTAACTCCTCAAATTGGTCTAGGAACTCTATGGAGATTGCATGGCATAATTGGTGGGCACATACTTTTGATCCTCGTTATCAAAATTTTCCTCCGATTATCTGTTGGGACATTTGGGTGGCTCAAAACAAAAGCATTTTCAGGGAACAGTCTTCAAACCCATATGTTACAGCTATACAATGTGCCTCCATTTATACAACATTCTTGCTACTCCCTCTCAGAATATTCAGGTTGAAACCATCAGAACTGATATTTCATGGGCTTATTTTGGAAGGGCTTCTGATGCGCACAATCGTTGTGGGGCGAGGATCGTCATACACTTGAAAGATAAAAAAACATTAATGCTTCTGTGAGTATTGGGCCTGGTATGAATAACTTTGCTGAATTGTTTACCTTGAAAATTCTTTTATGTTGGCTAAGGCAGATGGGGGTGCTTTCTACACAAGTTTTTGGTCTCTAAATGTGATCAACTAGGCAACTAACGTGCAGCGCTGTCATAATCTCACTCTAATGCCTATATTAAATGAAATTTTATTTCTTAAATCAACTTTTGACGATTTATCATTTTGTCACATTTACAGGGAGAGGAATATGGAGGCAGATTATCTCTCTAAAAAAGGTTTATAACAGGCTTTGGGCTCTTGTCTCATAACTGACTCAGACAATGGGCGGGTTAGGGTTTCTGATCGGGCTCCTTACATATAACTTCCTTATATGGTCTCTCAGCTCTTGGTTTTTTGATCTTTCTGGCCCTTTGGGGACTGTTTATGGATATTTTGGCATCTTATTGCCTATGTATATTTTTTGTGGTTTCTGGACTCGTCCTGGACACGTTTTAGTATATTTTGGATACTGGTATGGGTTGTTTTCTCCGATTGTTCGAAGAGGCTCGTTCCCTTATTTTTCTCTGTTTTTTCATGGTTACCTATGTTGATACTTCCATTTTGAGAAAGTGTTTTATTCACTTTTCCTCATTATGTTGTTGATTTCACTTATTGTGTATGTTGATCTCATAGACTGTTCATGAATGCTTCATTGCATCTACTTTGTAACTTTTTATTCACTTAATAAAAAGTTCAATTTTTTGTGGAAAAAGATAAATTAAAAAAAAAAAATAGTCATAAATAATAATTAATTAATTAGTGATTAGAATATAAGAGGCATGTCTCTAAAGGACATGATCATTTGTGAAGTACCTGCCTAACTATATATGCAAGCCCTCACCCTCATTTGTAATCATCATCTCACTTGTATTGAAATATTCTTATATATAATTACTTGTCCTACAATGGATGTCTTTGTCTTCGAAGTGTTCTTAAGATTATTGCAGAGTACGAACTTTGTTCATTACATTGGTATCAGAGTTGTTTGATCCTCGCTCAACCCCTGTATAGAGCCAGTCTGATCTGGGCGTTGGCCATCAAATTTCGTCAACATTGTTGTCGTTGAGATTGAAGCGTTTCATTACACAAGTTTTGAAGTTTCTCCATCATGTCGTTAGGCCTTTAACCAATTAGAAAAAAAGGAGAAAATGAAAAATTATTATAAAAAATGTCAAAAAGGGGTTAGTTATATATTACCGTGTCGTTCAGCTTCAATTCGCACATGCCCACACTTATTAAAAAAAAAAATTAAAATATAGGAAAAAAAACAATAACAAAAAGAAATCATATATATAAAAAAAGGAGTTATATATATAATAAAAAAATAAAAATTAAAAAATCATATTATAGCAAAAAAAATATATTATATATATATATATATATATATATAAACAAAAAAGAAATAATATATAATAAAATAAAATAAATGAAAGAAATTTTAAAAAATAGAAATAAAATTAAAAAAACATATTATCATATATATATATATAATATATATTATATATTATATATATAATATAAAAAAAAACTGAATTAAGTTAAAGAAAAAAAAATATATTATATAAAAAAAAAATAAAAAATCCCCAGTCAAAGTGAGAGCTAGTCGAGGGGCATCAATGGGTTCCGAGCAACTGCCATAACATTAATGGAAAGAACGGCAGGGGGGGGCTTGGCCACCCTCACACATATCACCCCAAGTGAAAGTTGGCGAGGTTGATTAATACTCCCAAATGTCGACACTTGGATATTTTCATAGGGACAATTTTTGGACTCGCTACAGGTGGCTCCGAATGACATTTTAGGACCGACGCTAGCTTTACAAGCTTTCTCGAACAAGGCTTCATCATTTGGGTGGCAGTGAGTGGTAAAGACCAGGCCCGGACCCTAGCTATTATGGGAAGAGGTTACCCTCAAGGTCGTCATATTTGCGAGTATGATCACACAGTCAATTTTTTGTATACCATGCTCCCTCTATATTGCATGTGTCTCAAAAGATTGTTGATGGCTGCTCCTAGTGTGTATTTATTGTTTCGAATAGAATTACTTCTGGAAATGTGGGGCGTCGAGGCCTTCTCTTTCGCTGCCTTGTTTAGGGTTTGGAGGCCCTTCACCGGAAAACATACTATCTTTCTTAATAACTTGCCACCTTTTGTGCCCATGCATCCTTGGAACTTTTATTTAGTCAAGTTGCCAGCTAATTGCCTGGTTGTAATTTCTAATTACTCTGTATCTCAGAAGAACCCTCCAACTGGTCTGTCTCAGGGAGGCTTTGTGGGGGTAATCCTTTGATTTTGTATTGTCTCCTATATTTGGGCTTATCGTGTTTTCTAGGCCACTAAATTCGGGATTTATGAACTGACCCATGTCAATAGGGTGGGGAGAACTCACTTGGTTCGGTCTAATGATTATTATTACACTGCGTATGTTTTCTAACACCTGTAGGGTCGCACCTTAGCATGGTTTGTTGGCACCTCCCTCTAGGTCGTCCTCCAAATCCTTCGTCTGTAGCCTGGACAAGGCATCTGGTTGAGGAGGTATTGGTGTCAATGGCAATTTGTAAACCCTAGCATCATTGCTTACAACACCAGAAGATGGTTCGGCCTGCCTCGCAACATGGAAGAAACGCAAATGATGCTAGGGGTTTTCAGGATTTCAGGATTGGGGGGATTGCAATGTTTCCATTAGATTTTGTCATATATTAGGGTATGGAACTCATATTTAATCAAGAGCACCAATCCCTCTATGTATCTTGATGTTAGTGACATTGGTTGTTGAACTCCTCTATTATGACCATACTAAATGTTGAAAAGTATAACTCAGTTCGGTCTTCATAATGACATGTAATTATGATTTTATGTAATGAGATGTAAATAAGAAAAATAGAATTATTATATTGACTTGCTTCATGGGTTTCATGAGCAAGGGATTTTTTTTTTCAGTCAAGACTCCCATTCAGAGTCTTTAGGATTTATTTGTCATCTAGTCATAAAATACTAGAGTCATTTTCATGTAAATGAAGCCATGTTACACTTTGTAAAGGGTTTATCTTGTCTATGTAAAGTATGCTCCAAGAACTTGTCATCTATCCTCTTCAATTCAGCCTACAAAGATGGAAGAACTCTCTAGAAGAAGTCAGCCTAACTCCAGCAATCATGTCGGCCTAAAGGTCATATAAAGTGTATAAATAGCCCAATTCGGCCTCATTTGAAGACACATCTTGGACAAGTAACTCGACTTGCAAGAAGTGCAAAGAAAGGGAAGAAGCAGAAGTGCGTAGGAGGAAAACAGAAGTGTGAAGAAGAGAAAGAAGATTCTTCTAGGTAATGTGAAGTTAGGGTTTATTCTAGATCAACGAAAAAGACTTTCTTCTGGGACAGCGAAGTTTCTTCTGGGCAATGCAAAGTTAGGGCAGTGAAGTTTCTTTTGGGACAACGAAGTTTCTTCTGGGCAATGCGAAGTTAGGGTGGTGAAGTTTCTTCTAGGACAACGAAGTTTCTTCTAGGACAGCGAAGTTTCTTCTGGGCAAGCAAAGGAGAGGTTTCTTCTGGGGCAGCAAGAGAAGGATTCTTCTGGGAAGCTGAAGCATAGACCTAAAGACTGAGATTCTCTAGGGGATGACGTGGAGGAGCAGTAAGAAGGATAGAGACCAAGTTTCTCTGGTAGAAGCTGAGGTGAGCAGTTCAAGATCAAGAAGAAAGGCGAGGAAAGGAAGAGAAAAGAGCATCAAGGTTAGTGACTAGGTTCTTGAGAGGATACTAGAGTCAAGGGTTTGTGTCATGGTATTGGTACTTATCAATTGAAGATCTAGAAGAAGAATTTTGATAGGGTTTTCCTCTCAAGAGGTGAGAGGTTTTGGCCCTGACTGAGAAGCCTACATACTATGTCACTTGTCTTTCATTGTGCATATTGGTAATTGTCTTGATGAAGAGAACACATTAATAAGCTAACAAAGAAAAGATCATAAGCTAAGAAGAAAAAGTATATCAAAAGCAATTATCAAGCAGAGAAATCTTGTAACTTTGAATGCCCTAGATTTCTCAACATGGTATCAGAGCTTAGGTGCTCAAGACAAGAAGGGGCAGTCAAAGCAAGTAGACACACGAGAATCAAAGAAGGATCAAAAGCAAGTCAAAGAACACCAAGCAAGAGATCTAGATCGAAGAATACTCCAGTCAAGAGTCTTGAAATTATCTCCAAGAAGGATGCAGAAAGAAAGATTGAAACCCTAGAAGCACTCAAGAAATGATACATCACCAAGGAAGTGGAATCTCTTTAAATGTAAGAAAGATTAGATCGAAAGACAATCGTCTCTCTATTAAAGCAATGATCTCATAGAAGGCAATCCTCCCTCACCGAAAGATTTGAACTAAGAAGCAGCAAGTTCATCATCAAGTTGAAAATTGGATCTTCACAAGTAAATACCTTTTATTATAATACAATCTAGTAAAAAAAATGACTTGAAGTTTCAAGGAGAACCAAAAGTCGGTTGGAATATCAAACTTCCTTGTATGGACAAGAAGGATAGACATTGTCCTTGAAGTAAATGAAGTCATTGATCATGTGCATGGGAACGTCTCCAAGCCATCCAAAAAACAAACATTATCCGAGTACATGGAAAGGGATCTCAAGGCTCAAAAGATTATTAAGTAGTTTATCAAAGATCCACTCATTTCCTATGTAGCCGAGCTGGAGACATCTAAAGAAATATATGATAAGTTGGGAGAACTTTTCTCTAGAAGCAAGATAGAAAAGATCATATCATTTAGATCTGATCTACATAAATTGGAGGTGTCAAAGGATGAAGGGATATCATCATGTCTCTCAAAGGCATCTCAAATAAAGGGTCAATTGCAAGATCTAGGAGAGATGGTACCTGATAACGAAATGAACTTCGTTATTCTAAATACATTCACTGATGAACAAGGTAACCTCATATCTACTGATGAAGAGGAAGTTATCCCATTCATCAAATTATGGTCTCTCTGCAAGGCAAAGGAAGACAGGATGAAGAAAGAAAGTGACAAAAGATCAAATAGAAGGGAACAATTACTGTCAAGACGAAAAGGAAAATTTGGAAAGTTTGGTACTCCAAAGAAGAAAAGGAAGAACATGGCTAAGAAAAGATGCTATGGTTGTCAAAATCTTGGGCACTATAAAAAAGGTTGTCCTAATCGTAAGAGGGGCAGGAAAGAAGAATATTCGACTAAACAAGTGAAAGAACCTGAGATAAAGAAGCGTGAGAAGGAAGAAGAAAAAAGATCCCTACTATGATTGAGATGATCTTCTTCATTGGAAGGTTCCTTTTCACTTGTCAGTTATAGATAGGAAGCAATGTAAATAAGATAGGATGCATCAAATTAGAAAAAAGCATCATGATAGAAGCATTAGACGAGCTCATGACATGGGAAGCAAAAAGTATGTCAGCACAAATCCTACTGATTACAATGAATAAGAAGCTCTTAGGAAACCTCATTGATACTTATAGAAAGAAGCAAAAGGTCATCATCGACTAGGATCAGCATAGTCAAAACACATTTGTAGGGTAAAGTAATGGAATCCTAATCAAAGGATTCACCGATTTAGAAAGGAAAGAAAGGTTTTCATCGGGAATTCCAACTCATGGGATTCAAGGGATGATGGTATGATAACATAACGAGAGAGTAGGTCTGAAGGAAGAAATTCCTTCATTCAAATGAAGCTGCTACAGGAAAGTTTGGATGACCAAAAAGAAGATGAGGTATGTATGCTTACATAGATTATTATGAAAGTCAAGTCATATGGTTGCAGATAATATGGATCACCATTTCCATCCTGGGAAATTAGATCAAGAGAAGAAAGGATGTCCTCCTCCGAAGGATTGCAGCAAAGCATAAATGACACTAGATGAAACCAACATAACATGTCCTTATATGAATCATGAGGAAACTGACTACAATCAAGGAACTCTGATTGGAAGCTCCTGGGAATGAAGAGTGAGAAAAGAGAGCAAGAGATCGCGATAATATGCAACGATGGTAGAAGGCAATCAACATCCGAAGTCTAAGAAGATTTGACTAGAATATCTCCCGGAAGGATGTGAAGACTCTGATAGTCGGAAAAAGATAAAAGACCCTTGACAATGGATATTTGTGGGAGATGTGTCAATCTATATGCAGGATGTTGATACTTACAAGAAGATGTCATGGTGAAAGATCATCACAAAGGTAATTTTGCTTTGAAGTGTTCATTGATTATTTTTTAACTAATATATGGATGGGCTTATGTAGCACTGCCAAAGGGAAATTTGTGGATGACTTCAAGTGGACCATATAGAAGGATGTAATGTCCCTCTGAAAAATATGGCATGAAAGCAGAATGGCATAAAGCAAATCCAGATGAAAAATCTGATGCATCACTTTCTAATGAGTTAGGAACATGACTAACTCATGGATAAAAGTGATGGATGATTTGTGCCCTATGTAGAAGTTCCCCAGAGATGAAGACTCCTTAACGAAGAAGAAATTCATGACATCAAAAGAAGGAGCTCTTCAAGCCGCTGGTTGTTTCAGGATCTCCACGTAAGGAGTTGCGATAGGTCCCTCGTTAATGGAAGAAACATGGAAAATTTCTAAGCAGGGAGCTTAGGTATATTCCTTTCTGATAGGAACGAGTACATTCCCTTAATGGAATATGTACTCCTGGTTTGTAAAAGTAGAGATAGACTTGTCGTTCTGGTCTTCACCTAGGAAGATGGAATCGAGGATTGTGTAATCATTTGGCATCCGACACTCTTAGGGGATGAGATAGTGCATCCCATAAAAGAGTAGTCATGGAGGACCGATATTCTTTGTGGGACTGGGAGTCCAAGAAAAGAATAGTGCTCATGGAGCATATCCTAAAAGAACCTAGGTGGGGTATGTTCCGAGAGAGACAATGATGATACGTCTATAAATCATTAGTCTCGCCAGCATTGTGCTATGATCTTGTGGAGAGATAGAGTTGTTAGTCAAGGCCTTGCTATATAACAATGCTGGTTGATATGATGCTATACAAATAAGTTACAAATCCGAATTCTTCTTATGAGAGATTCTTCAGATTGAAAAAGTCCAAGTACCATTATGAATACCTTTTTAGTTAAGTGGGAGTGTTGAAAAGCGTAACTAGGTTTGGTCTTCATAATGACATATAATTATGATTTTATGTAATGAGATGTAAATAAGAAAAATAGAATTATTACATTGACTTGCTTCATGGGTTTCATGAGCAAGGGAACTTGTTTTTGAGTCAAGACTCCCATTGAGAGTCTTTAGGATTTATTTGTCATCTAGTCATAAAATACTAGAGTGATTGTCATGTAAATGAAGTCATGTTACACTTTGTAAAAGGTCTATCTTGTCTATGTAAAGTATCCTCCAAGAACTTGTCATCTATCCTCTTCAAGTCGGCCTACAAAGATGGAAGAACTCTCTAGATGAAGTCGGCCTAACTACAGCAATCATGTCGGCCAAAGGTCATATGAAGAAGTGTATAAATAGCCCAACTTGGCCTCATTTGAAGACACACCTTGGACAAGTAACTCAACTTGCAAGAAGTGCAAAGAAAGGGAAGAAGCAGAAGTGCGAAGGAGTTGGCAAACAGAAGTGCGAAGAAGAGAAAGAAGATTCTTCTGGGTAATGCAAAGTTAGGGCTTCTTCTAGATCATGGAAAAAGACTTTCTTCTGGGACAACGATGTTTCTTGTGGGCAATGCAGAGTTAGAGCAACGAAGTTTCTTCTGGGATAGTGAAGTTTCTTTCAGGCAAGCAAAGGAGAGGTTTCTTCTAGCGAAGCAAGAAAAGGATTCTTCTAGGAAACCAAAGCATAGACCTAGAGACCGAGATTCTCTAGGGGACGACGTGGAGGAGCAGTAAGAAGGATAGAGGCCGAGTTTCTCTGGTAGAAGCTAAGGTGAGTAGTTCAAGATCAAGAAGAAAGGTGAGGAAAAGAAGAGACAAGAGCATCAAGGTAAGTAAGAAGGTTCTTGAGAGGATACTAAAGCCTAGAGGATGGAGTCTCAGTTTAGGCCCTAAGGACTAATGATCCCTAGATCTAACTGTGGATTGCGGTAAAGCTTAAGAGACTAGGAGACAAGAAAATTCCCCATGGTCTAGGTGGAGAAATCCGGTGGCATCCATGTTTATTTTGGCTTAGTGATCTAGTGGAGTGATCTAGTGGAGATCATGCTAAAGTCTGTTATTACATGTTTATTGTTTTGGCCTAGTGATCCAGTGTGGATTGTGGTAAAGCATGGTTTCTATTGATGAGGGTGAGGTGGTTTAACCTTGGGATGTCGTAGTTGGTTCTTTTGATTTGAGTCCCACATTCATGCTTGGATGTGTCATAGTCTTGGTACTTAACAATTGAAGATCTAAAAGAAGAATTTTGTGTTGAAATTTGGTACCGGAGGACAGGTGGTTCCCTAAGGCTTTGTTCTTTGGCCTAGGGAAAAGTATCCAAAAGAATTTAATTTTTCTCCTAAAGTAACTTTATAATTTTTATAAAGTTAAATCTAATTTAAAAGTGACTTTAAGTGATAAAGTTACTAAAATCTAATTTTTAAGTGACTTTAATAAAGTTAATGTAAAATTAGAAAGGAAAAGTGACTTTGGAAATAAATGACTAAGTGGGTCTTTATTAAAGTGGGTGAATTAAAAAATAGAAAGTGAGATTTAAATGTGCATTTAATCTCAGCCATTGATCTAAATCCATTTCAGCCATTGGATTTAGAGATCACCCAAAAGTCACTTGGATCACTTAGGATTAGATTAAAGGAGGAAAAGGAGGCAAAAGGTCATTCATTCTTTCATGAGCAGATTGAGAGAAGGAGAGCAAGAGAGCAAGGGAGATTTCTAGACAAGGAGGAGAAGAAGACAGCAGCTTGGCACACATTCCAAGGCAGCAGTTGAGCAGATTTGTATAGCTGATTCAGCACACAGTGAAAGGTTGATTTTGGCACGATTTTCTAGAAATTCGTACAGCTAGTTTGCACAGAAATCGAGGAATGGTTTGCACAGAAACCGAGGAGCAGTTTGTTGTTTTATTGCATGCAAATCGAGGTCTGTACAACGCATTTATTGCAGTCCGTACATCCCATTTAATGCAGGTCGTACAACAACACTTAAGGCTGAAAGTGGACATGAAAATCGAGGAGGCCGTACAGCATTTATTGCTGTCCTGTTTGCTGTAATTTCCAGTTTGTTGTGAGACACGGGAAAAAAGATAAGTTGTAAATTTGCTTGCTGATTTTTTGCTGAATATTTCTCACTGTAAAAAGGCATTTTCAAAAATAAAGAAGAGCTCTCGCACTGGTTTTCCCCAAGAGTTGTAGGGGGTTTTTCCAACGTCACATTGACCAAAAATCACTGTGTTCAAATGTGTTAAATGATTGTTTGTACCTGTTGATCTTTTTATTTCTGCATTTTCCAGCATTCTGTAAAATTTCCAAAATTTGTGTTTTCAGCAAAAATGTATTTTTTGAGTTGTTGAATGTATGGATATGAGAAAGGGCATTTAACTATATGGGAGAAATAAAGTGAAACTAAAACCGGGGTGGGAAATGAGAAATTTCTACATGGTATCAGAGCTTGAGTGCTAAAGTGCAGTGTAGGACAGCAAGCAGGAAAATTACAACCTGCTGATTTTTCACTCTGAAAATTCCAGCAAGCTGATTTTTCACAAACATCAGTTTTATCTTTACTACAGCAGTGCTATTTTTCAGTTTTAGGACAGCAGGATGTCATTGGAATTGAGGGTGGAGGATAGGCTTGATGGGCATACAAATTACAGCATTTGGAAGGAGATAATGCAAAGTATCTTTGAGAAGGCAGAAGCCTGGGATATCATGGTGCATACCACACAGAACCATGTTGCTATGCCTACTGATACTACTCAGTTGCCTGAGTACAATAAAAAGAACAACAAGGTTAAGAGGCTGATTCTAGACGGAGTCAAATACCATTGCATTCCTCATGTGAGAGGAAA